>OZ059902.1:2092248-2183621 GCA_964057215.1 Oscheius myriophilus | reverse complement strand
GCCACTACGGGGGCAGAAGACCCCTTATCTCTCCCGGCCCTTCCCACACGTGCAGGGCACGTCGGGGCGGAGTTCCCCACCCGCTCTCCTGATATCTCATTTTTAGTCTTCCTCCCCCTCCTGTCCGTGTCACCAGCTCACCCGTCTCTCTCGTTTTGCACACCCTTTTGTTTTACCTCGCTTTAGGTGGATTTTAGCTCTAGCAGTTTTGATGTCATTGTTGACTCGTGAAACATATTGGTGCAATTCCCTGCAACCAGCTGTTGGCCTATTGACGCGCTTCTTTTTGTTGTCGCCGGCCCTTGGATCTTAGAATCGATGACAGAAAGGGAGGCCCAGACGAGGTCCCCTAGGGTCCCGAGTTGTCTAGTTCCATTTTCCCTGAAATTTCCCCCATCCCAACATGGACAGCTCTTTTCTGTCGACGAAAGTCGTTTCACAGGAAAATGATAAGCCTTTTCCTTGAAAGTCGTCCTTGTGTTTAATCTGCGAGGTTTTCAATATCATTTTACTGGGAAATCCCCGGCAAAGCTGCTGAGAACCGAGGAAGGCCGCCGTCAATTGCTCACGTCAGCGCACGAGTTTTTGATGTGATTGCTTTTGCGAGGGGAGGTCGGCTGCCAGGGAAACCCCGCAGAACGAACGGCAGCAAAGAGGGCAGAGACACTTCCTCTATTCCTCCCTCTCCCCGTTTTGTCTCTGTCTCTCTGTCTCTCTCTCTGTGTCTCTCTGTCTCTCTGTCACTCTGTCTCTCTGTATCTCTCTGTCTCTCTCTCTCTCACCCGGCGGTTCTCTACTCGAATAGTCTAGTTTGCTCCCCGAAATTGATAAAATTACCGAGAAGAACTCTTCAATTTCCCCACCCAGAACCCCATCCCCTCAATTTCCTTGCAACAAATCACGTAGGCTCCGGCGTGCCCAAAGTGCAATCGCCATTTTTCCTGCGTCGATGACAGGCCATATCTTTTGCATGTTATGAGCATCATAAAATCTTTTTTTCTGTGGAACAACGAAGGAAAGGGAACCTTTTCAGATAAAGAGAGAGAGAGAGAGAGAGAGAGAGAGAGAGAGAGAGAGAGAGAGAGTGAACAACCATCGTGCTCTCCAAATACCCCAGTAAGTGGTTCAAACACCAAAAAACTATGCGCTCCTCTGCAGTCGCGAGCAAACAACATAGCTTATCTGTGGTAGAGACTTTGCCCAGAAGGATGTCTCTTTTTCTCTCTCTCTCTCTCTTAATCTCTCTCTTTTTCTCTCTTTCTTTCTGTCTCTCTCTCTCCTAACTAGAAATTTTCCAGACTTCAGGCTCCGCCCGCGAGCGCTTCCCTAGTTTCCCCTTTCTTCAGACCGTCGGTGCTGTGAGAAGCCAGGGACAACCCCCTTGCGCCACAGCTTACCTGGTAAACCAATCTCCACTAAACCTTAACTTTTAACTACCTTAAGGTCATCGCCGCCACAATCCAGTTGCGCAGGAAGCAGTCGCCGGTCGAGTCGCCGCCGCCGCGTCCTCCCTCCTCTTCGCTCTTCCTCTGGGCAGAAGACATCCCTCCGAAGTACGAGCGACCGGAGTACAAACACCACCTTCGCTGACTAGAGGTACGACTGCTTTTTTTTCAAAGCACAAACAACGTTTTCAGGATTGTATGGGTCCAGGAGCTGAGACCCTCATCCTCGTTCTGTACCGTCGTCCTCCTTAGCGGGTCCGTGATAAACCCGTTACTTCCCTTTCTTTCGAGCATTTGCCGTTGTTGTCGTTGAGTTTAACGACCCCCTCCGAACAAGCAGAACGCAAAGGTTGGTGAGGGTCCCACCGCGGTGAAGAGTGATGTTTTAGATGACCTCCGTTGTGCAGATGACCTCCGTCGCCGAAGAGATCACCGGCCCCATCGAGGAGTACTTCTTCGAAGGCGCCGAGAAGCTGCTGGAACTGTGGTTCAGCGAGAATGGAAGCGGATCCCTTCGCACCATTCCAAGGCCTCAGATTGACGCCATGTTGGACATTGCCCGTTGCAAGATCCTCCACTCGGCTCATACTGAGAGACTGGACAGCTACGTTCTGTCTGAGAGCAGCTTGTTCATCTCCGATCGTCGTCTGATCATCAAGACTTGCGGATCCACAAGGCTTCTGGCGGCTCTGCCCGTCATTCTGGAGCTAGCAAAGACTTATGCTGGCCTGAATGAGGTGAGCGAGTGAGTGAGTGAGTGAGCGAGTGAGTGAGTGAGTGAGTGAGTGAGTGAGTGAGTGAGTGAGTGAGTGAGTGAGTGAGTGAGTGAGTGAGTGAGTGAGTGAGTGAGTGAGTGAGTGAGTGAGTGAGTGAGTGAGTGAGTGAGTGAGTGAGTGAGAGATTTGAGTTTTGGATCATTAAAAGTCTCTTCAAAACTCTTTTTTTCCAGGTCGAGTCTGTCTACTACTCCCGCAAGAACTGGGTGCGCCCTGAGCTCCAACCAGCCGTTCACCGCAACTTCGACTCCGAGGTCGAGTATCTGGACACCTTCTTTGAAGGTACGGTAGCTTTTTGTTTTTCTGTTGAAGCTAAAATCGCCGCGAGTGCTCTAGCACCCGATACGTCCTTTGTCTGCCCAGAGATAAGCGCATCCGAAGTGGTGACGGCTGCACCGCTTATCAGAAACACTCCGAAAGCTGCAAAGTTTCAAAATTGGTGCACTTTCAGATGGTCATGCTTACTGCCTTGGATCCCTAAAGCAGGATCGCTGGTACCTCTACACCATGCACCGCCAGGTTGCCACTCAGAGGAAGAACAGCCCTGATGGGACTCTGGAGATCCTGATGACGGATTTGAGCGAAGACGTCTGCCGCAACTTCACTCGTGAGACTGCCGATGATGGACAACATTGCACCAAGGTAAGGAGAGCAGGAAAGAGACTTAAACTGAGACTGAGACTGAGACTTAAACTGAGACTGAGAGAGAAACTGAGACTGAGACTGAGACTGAGACTGAGACTGAGACTGAGACTGAGACTGAGACTGAGACTGAGACTGAGACTGAGACTGAGACTGAGACTGAGACTGAGACTGAGACTGAGACTGAGACTGAGACTGAGACTGAGACTGAGACTGAGACTGAGACTGAGACTTAAACTGAGACTGAGAGAGAAACTGAGACTGAGACTGAGACTGAGACTGAGACTGAGACTGAGACTGAGACTGAGACTGAGACTGAGACTGAGACTGAGACTGAGACTGAGACTGAGACTGAGACTGAGACTGAGACTGAGACTGAGACTGAGACTTAAACTGAGACTGAGAGAGAAACTGAGACTGAGACTGAGACTGAGACTGAGACTGAGACTGAGACTGAGACTGAGACTGAGACTGAGACTGAGACTGAGACTGAGACTGAGACTGAGACTGAGACTGAGACTGAGACTGAGACTAAGACTGAGACTGAGACTGAGACTGAGACTGAGACTGAGACTGAGACTGAGACTGAGACTGAGACTGAGACTGAGACTGAGACTGAGACTGAGACTGAGACTGAGACTGAGACTGAGACTGAGACTGAGACTGAGACTGAGACTGAGACTGAGACTGAGACTGAGACTGAGACTGAGACTGAGACTGAGACTTAAACTGAGACTGAGATTGAGATTTAAACTGAGACTGAGAGAGAAACTGAGACCGAGACTGAGACTGAGACTGAGACTGAGACTGAGACTGAGACTGAGACTGAGACTGAGACTGAGACTGAGACTGAGACTGAGACTGAGACTGAGACTGAGACTTAAACTGAGACTGAGAGAGAAACTGAGACTGAGACTGAGACTGAGACTGAGACTGAGACTGAGACTGAGACTGAGACTGAGACTGAGACTGAGACTGAGACTGAGACTGAGACTGAGACTGAGACTGAGACTGAGACTGAGACTGAGACTGAGACTGAGACTGAGACTGAGACTGAGACTGAGACTGAGACTTAAACTGAGACTGAGACTGAGACTTAAACTGAGACTGAGAGAGAAACTGAGACCGAGACTGAGACTGAGACTGAGACTGAGACTGAGACTGAGACTGAGACTGAGACTGAGACTGAGACTGAGACTGAGACTGAGACTGAGACTGAGACTGAGACTGAGACTGAGACTGAGACTGAGACTGAGACTGAGACTGAGACTGAGACTGAGACTGAGACTGAGACTGAGACTGAGACTGAGACTGAGACTGAGACTGAGACTGAGACTGAGACTTAAACTGAGACTGAGAGAGAAACTGAGACTGAGACTGAAACTGAGACCTGACTGAGTTATCGTCTTCAGATCGCCGGCATCGACCAACTCCTACCCAAGGAGATGTCCATTCACGAGGAGCTCTTCGACCCCTGTGGCTACAGTATGAACGCCTATGGAGCTGAGACAGACCACTACGCAACCATCCATGTCACTCCGGAGAAAGAGTTCAGCTTCGCCTCATTCGAGACGAACCAGGACAGCCAGTGCCTTTACCGCCAGACTCAGAAGGTTCTGCGCTGCTTTCGTCCTGGAAAGCTGCTCATGACTGTGTTCGCCAACGATGGTTCCACTCGTGGCAAGGTGAGTAGAACGAGAGAAAGATTAAGAGAGAGAAAGAGAGAAAAGAGAGAGAGAGAGAGAGAGAGAGAGAGAGAGAGAGAGAGAACCACCCCTAACTCTTCCCGTTTCAGGACGCCCAGCAGCAGTTGTGGGAGCGCGAGCTTCCCGGCTACCGCCGCACCAACGTCCAATACATCCGTCTGCCAGAGGAAACTCTCGTCTACGCTCACTTCGTTCGCAGGGGAGACAACGATTCGTCAGATGACGACGACGGCGCCCGCTCCGAATAATTCCTTCCCCCTTTTCTTACCATTCCGCATCTGCGGAGGACGATGGTACATTATTGTGTATTTTGTAACTTTGTGTTTGTAAGTAGATTCCCTGGGTTAGAATGGTTAGTGTGCTTCAATGGGGTTAGAAGTTGCGTGTAGACTGCAACGTGGTGTCGACTAGAACTGTTGTAATAAAGTTGTTTGCTTTCATGTGAATGTGCGTGTGAGTGTGTGAGTGTGTGAGTGTGTGAGTGTGTGAGTGTGTGAGTGTGTGAGTGTGTGAGTGTGTGAGTGTGTGAGTGTGTGAGTGTGTGAGTGTGTGAGTGTGTGAGTGTGTGAGTGTGTGAGTGTGTGAGTGTGTGAGTGTGTGAGTGTGTGAGTGTGTGAGTGTGTGAGTGTGTGAGTGTGTGAGTGTGTGAGTGTGTGAGTGTGTGAGTGTGTGAGTGTGTGAGTGTGTGAGTGTGTGAGTGTGTGAGTGTGTGAGTGTGTGAGTGTGTAAGTGTGTTAGTGTGTGAGTGTGTGCGTGTGTGAGTGTGTGCGTGTGTGAGTGTGTGAGTGTGTGAGTGTGTGAGTGTTTGAGTGTGTGAGTGTGTGAGTGTGTGAGTGTGTGAGTGTGTGAGTGTGTGAGTGTGTGAGTGTGTGAGTGTGTGAGTGTGTGAGTGTGTGAGTGTGTGAGTGTGTGAGTGTGTGAGTGTGTGAGTGTGTGAGTGTGTGAGTGTGTGAGTGTGTGAGTGTGTGAGTGTGTGAGTGTGTGAGTGTGTGAGTGTGTGAGTGTGTGAGTGTGAGTGTGTGAGTGTGTGAGTGTGTGAGTGTATGAGTGTATGAGTGTGTGAGTGTGTGAGTGTGTGAGTGTGTGAGTGTGTGAGTGTGTGAGTGTGTGAGTGTGTGAGTGTGTGAGTGTGTGAGTGTGTGAGTGTGTGAGTGTGTGAGTGTGTGAGTGTGTGAGTGTGTGAGTGTGTGAGTGTGTGAGTGTGTGAGTGTGTGAGTGTGTGAGTGTGTGAGTGTGTGAGTGTGTGAGTGTATGAGTGTGTGAGTGTGTGAGTGTGTGAGTGTGTGAGTGTGTGAGTGTGTGAGTGTGTGAGTGTGTGAGTGTGTGAGTGTGTGAGTGTGTGAGTGTGTGAGTGTGTGAGTGTGTGAGTGTGTGAGTGTGTGAGTGTGTGAGTGTGTGAGTGTGTGAGTGTGTGAGTGTGTGAGTGTGTGAGTGTGTGAGTGTGTGAGTGTGTAAGTGTGTTAGTGTGTGAGTGTGTGCGTGTGTGAGTGTGTGCGTGTGTGAGTGTGTGAGTGTGTGAGTGTGTGAGTGTTTGAGTGTGTGAGTGTGTGAGTGTGTGAGTGTGTGAGTGTGTGAGTGTGTGAGTGTGTGAGTGTGTGAGTGTGTGAGTGTGTGAGTGTGTGAGTGTGTGAGTGTGTGAGTGTGTGAGTGTGTGAGTGTGTGAGTGTGTGAGTGTGTGAGTGTGTGAGTGTGTGAGTGTGTGAGTGTGTGAGTGTGTGAGTGTGTGAGTGTGTGAGTGTGTGAGTGTGAGTGTGTGAGTGTGTGAGTGTGTGAGTGTATGAGTGTATGAGTGTGTGAGTGTGTGAGTGTGTGAGTGTGTGAGTGTGTGAGTGTGTGAGTGTGTGAGTGTGTGAGTGTGTGAGTGTGTGAGTGTGTGAGTGTGTGAGTGTGTGAGTGTGTGAGTGTGTGAGTGTGTGAGTGTGTGAGTGTGTGAGTGTGTGAGTGTGTGAGTGTGTGAGTGTGTGAGTGTATGAGTGTGTGAGTGTGTGAGTGTGTGAGTGTGTGAGTGTGTGAGTGTGTGAGTGTGTGAGTGTGTGAGTGTGTGAGTGTGTGAGTGTGTGAGTGTGTGAGTGTGTGAGTGTGTGAGTGTGTGAGTGTGTGAGTGTGTGAGTGTGTGAGTGTGTGAGTGTGTGAGTGTGTGAGTGTGTGAGTGTGTGAGTGTGTGAGTGTGTGAGTGTGTGAGTGTGTGAGTGTGTGAGTGTGTGAGTGTGTGAGTGTATGAGTGTGTGAGTGTGTGAGTGTGTGAGTGTGTGAGTGTGTGAGTGTGTGAGTGTGTGAGTGTGTGAGTGTGTGAGTGTGTGAGTGTGTGAGTGTGTGAGTGTGTGAGTGTGTGAGTGTGTGAGTGTGTGAGTGTGTGAGTGTGTGAGTGTGTGAGTGTGTGAGTGTGTGAGTGTGTGAGTTTGTGAGTGTGTGAGTGTGTGAGTGTGTGAGTGTGTGAGTGTGTGAGTGTGTGAGTGTGTGAGTGTGTGAGTGTGTGAGTGTGTGAGTGTGTGAGTGTGTGAGTGTGTGAGTGTGTGAGTGTGCATGTGAGTATCCTAGTTTCTCCATTTTGTCCCAGTTTGTCTGCACCTTGTTCTTCTGCACCAAAACACACACACCAAGTGCTAGAATGTCACCAACTACTGTTTTCAGCCCCAGTTGAAAACAAAAACTGATAAACCCATGTGGATTCTACCGTGTTAAGGGCACGCTTTCCGGACGAATCGGACAAAAATAGTTGTGGTTATCGTGCAGGGCAACGAAGTACCAACATCTGCAATTTTGAAAAATGCAAATAAGGGTAGCTCTCTCTCATGTTCGATGTCTCTGTCTCTATCTTATCAAATGTTCTCCCTCATGTTCCAGCATATAAACAGTTTAAAGAACGCGCACGAGCCACCAGCTGATCGGAACATCCTTTGCTCTTTGGATTCGCCGGCTCATCTTCCATCTGAAAACGTCGCCCATGTAAACAGATCCCTAAGAATGTGTGCTGAGTAATGTGACCTTCTTGAAGTGTCCTCCTTGCGACAAGTGTATCTGTTTCAAGTGTTTTGTAATTGGGTGTCATCTTGGTTAGTTGTTGTTCGCTACATTATTTGTTCATTCTGTTTCTCTATGTGAGGGTGTCTTTGGAAAATCATGACTTTCAATGCAAAATAACGTTATTACAAAAGTTAATCCAGCTTTAAAGTGAAAAAGCAAAATGGAAAACATAACCTGGGATAAAAAAAATCTTTCTTTGTTTCCCTCTGTATGCTATCCCTCTCTGTCTCGGTACATTAAAACTGAAACTGATAAGAATTTATCGATTTATAATTTAGGCTATGTGCTTGAAGAATTCTGCCTATCAGTCGCACTTTTTCAGCTCCAGACGGCTTTCGTTTAGACAATTGTGAGCTTTTGAGAAGTAAAACTAACCCATCGTTTCTTCAGAAGCAGAGACGACTGCTCCCGAGGCGACAACGACCGAAATGAAAGAAAATGGGAAGGAAAGATGGCGGTCACATTTCAATACGAGATTGCTGATGCAAATTAGTCAATTACGGATTATTTATAAGCTCATTAGAAGAATTTCGAAAATGGGTAGTAAAAAGCGCTTTTATCTGCGAATCTGCGATTGACCTACTTTGAAAACGCCACATCTGAGCCGTTTTCGGCAGAAGGCCAAATTAGCGACTTATATTTTGTTTTGGGATTTTTCCAATGTCACTTCAAATTTTTCAGAATAGGAGGTGAACTTGAGCAACAATTGGACGTTTCCATCCGTTTGCAACAAAAATGGTGTAGGTGAGTATTTTCTGAATTTCTCTCTATCTCTATCTCTATTTCCATCTGCGTTTTTTTAACCGTTTCTAACGATTCGCAAGCGAGAAACCTGAACAAACAAGGCAGTTGATTCCACGCTTTGATTAATTAAACATCACGGACAAAAACTGAATACGAGGAAGTATGCTTTAGAGAGTTAAATTTACATGCACGAAAATCAGACGGAAGAAATTTCAGATAAAGAAAATAAGTTGTGCAGTAAGAACAGAAGTGTCAAATACGAAGAGGCCTTAAAGAATGTTTTACTTTTTCTTTCTTTCTGTTTTTTGCTCTGTGTTTTTCTCATCTCGGTTTTTTTTATCCCCGCGGTTTCCTGCTTTTTCTTCCATGCTGCTATTTTGATCAACCAGCAAACTTTTCCTACGTGTCAATGCCATTCTTCCCTGTTTATCCAGTTGCTCTCTGCCACCTCAACCAAGTTTAAAAGAGTAACACCACCTCATTGTGTCACTTTGGCCATGATCAAACATCTATTTTCGTTTTTCCTTGTAGTTTCTGCTTCTGCTCAACAAACATGCCCTTCAGGTGGCAATGGGCGTAAGTTTGACCCGTTTCTTCAAAAATCTGCGTTCAGCTTGTCGAGGCGGAGCATGCGAAACCACTGCTGAAGTGTGCCTTCCCGATGGAAACTGTTGCGATAGAAGCGAACTGTCAACCCCGTGTGTGGATAAACTGAATCCCAACACCGGAGTATCTGATTGTCCAAGGATGGCTTCCTACTGCACCAATTCAGCTTATCTGGAGCTGATGAAAGATCAGTGTCCAAAGACTTGTGGATACTGTACCGGTACTGGTGGACCCCCTTCTACTGGCGGTACGTCAACTTATGTAAAACACAACTTGGGATGTTTCAGGCTGTGTGGATAAGCTGAACCCCACTACTGGAGCTTCCGATTGTCCGATGATGGCATGTTACTGCACATACCCGCCCTACCGCCAACTGATGACAGAGGAGTGTCCAAGGACCTGTGGTTTCTGTTAAGCGAGAAAACAGTGTAGTTTGTAATAAAGACTGATTATGATACACAGATAACCACCCCTTGTCCAACGACCTCTCCAAATTCTTGACCAGTTTTGCATCTAGTGACACCAGTTGTGCGTATAGTTCGTGCCAAAACTATTTCGGGGCATCGTGTCAATATTTTGATGTTGTTCTTATAGTAAAGTGTGCAATATAGGATACTCAGGGCATGTAAGCAGCCAAATTGGCCGAATTAGGTTTGGCGAGGAGTATATATGCAAATTCGATAGGTCGGGTGCGTCCGTGACGTGCAGCGGCATCACTTCGTCTGTCGATGGTTCACTTTTGTTAGACTGACATTGAGTACTATATCCTGTTTTAGTTGTATAAGCTAGAAAGTAATTTTTGTTTACGACACAGTTTAGATATGTACCCTTCGCCCATCTAGTTTGTAAAAGCATCGTTCCTAGGTGACCCAAAAAATTTCCTGTGTTTTCGGCTTTGGCACGTTTATCCGCTTGTTAGATTCGTAGAAAATTGACATACGGTTCAAAAACGATTTTCAATCCTGGGATACTCTATGTGGCCATGATTTACTGTAACGCAGTCAGCCTTTTTTGGCAGGTCACAAAAATGAGGTGGCAGCGATTTTTCACTAAATCAACATGAACATCAGAAAACAAAAAAGGAAAGTGCACTGTGATTCCCAGAACAAAAGTGGTTTGTGCACTTCGTCTGAGTCTATGTGTTTTCAGATGTTCTTTTAGTACATATGAATCGGTATAAATTGTCGCATAACTTAACAGTTTCACTCTTCGCTATGCAGTGCATCTTCGTCGCAGCCTGTCTTCTGTTGACCGTGTTCGCCACCACACCTTGTGTGGATAAGGTTAACCAAAGGACTAATGTCTCCGACTGTGCCAATGCAAAGGCATATTGCTTCAACCCAATTTACCTGCCTTTGATGACTGTCCAGTGTCCACTTACTTGCGGATTTTGCACAACTGGAACCAGTAAAATAACGAAAATAACTTCCAATTACGAAGATTTTCAGATTGTACCGACAAGGTCAACCCTAGGACTAACGCGTCTGACTGTCTTCT
Organism: Oscheius myriophilus; assembly: GCA_964057215.1. Classification (NCBI taxonomy): domain Eukaryota; kingdom Metazoa; phylum Nematoda; class Chromadorea; order Rhabditida; family Rhabditidae; genus Oscheius; species Oscheius myriophilus. The sequence continues at coordinate 2,173,181 of OZ059902.1, read as the reverse complement.
ACCCAAAGTGGCTGCTCGCTGCAACGACCCTGTCTACTTTTCTTTGATGACTGAGCAGTGTCCCTTGACTTGCAACAGATGTCCAGTTTCTGGATAAAAGAAACAATTTTGCTTGCTACACAAAGCAAATAAAGGTTTTAGACCCAAACAGTTGGTGGAAACTACTAGGGATCTGTTCAATTGCAATAACTATTTTACCTATAGGCGTTGATTGACAATATCAGGAGAGAACTGATACAAATGCGTTTGGGCTTAAATGTCAATTTTGTAAAAAAGAATGCAATAAACACAGTTTTCGGTGAAGTTTAATGGGTTACGAGTTTGCAGTAAATAGTTCATGTTATTTAAGAACAAATGCTATTGTTTGACCAGTTTGTGTACCAGTATAAATTTCCAGCAAATGTTTTTTTCTAAATTCTATTACGTTTTGTAGAATAAGAATGGCTAATAATATGTTAAAGCACACTGGGACAACAAGATCTGGATTTGACTGTCTTTAAATAAAAGTAGAGCACCAACAACGTTTATTAAAAGAATCGGATAGAATTACCCAAAAGCAGCAGACAAAAATTTGCTTTGAAGTGTGTCATAATGTCAATGTTACTTTTGTCACAACAAAGAAAATTGTTTGAACGTTTTCACAAAACCAGCATAAAAATATTAAAAAATTAGTCTTATGAATGTAATTTTTTTCCGATTGTGAAAGACAAAATTTCCAGGCTAACAAGTGTCAAATAAAAAATGGCAAAAGATTAACCCGTTTTTGTTTGTGAAACTGACTAAATATTTATGCCAACATTTATCTAAAACCACGTATCAGTGTGATTTTTGTTTCAATAAAACAAGAAAAAAAACATTGAAAATTTTACTTAAGCTTCAAATCATGTATTGTTAGTTATAGCACTTTTGGAGTAACGTTGACAAAAATTTTAAGACGTGGCAACAAAAAGAAACTATAAAACTAAAAACTACACGTTAAAGCACAGTTGCTTATTCATTCTTTATTCAGTTGCATCATGTGGGTGGCAATGCATTTAAAAGAGGTGTTAAACACGACACTTCACTTTGCAGTCATGCGGCGACTAATAATTGCTGCCATGCTTTTAGCCAGGACGTTAGCTGCCACAACTTGTTTGAAACCAGTTACACGCAAGTCAAAGCGCTTGCAAATTTCACAAACTTTTTTTTAAGCTTGTGGCCCTTCTAACAATTGTTTTCTTCCAAGCTTTCGCTGCACAGATGATCATCAGTGTTGCAATCCCGAAGACATCGTAGCAGCCGCGGCTCCTTGCGAAGACTTAAGCGATCCTTTAACAGGAATATCCGATTGCCCAAATCGTCTTGAAGAGTGTGACGACCCACGTTACGATGAACTTATGCAGCAGCAATGTCCAAAAACGTGTGGGTGGTGTACTAGTCCCGGAAACCCTGGAACACCAACAATCCAAGTATGTTTTCATTGAGTTTATTGTTCTAATTTGAGTTTTGCAGCATGTAAGGACAAACTGAATGACTATGGACAAAATGAATGTTTACGTGACTACAACCTTGCTCGCTGTTCTGACCCTCTGTGGATTCCAACAATGATGACAGAGTGCCCCAAGACGTGTGGGTTCTGCAGTGGTTCTGAAAATCCTGAAAGACTACAAGATCCAAGTTAGTTTCCAGTTGATTTTTACTTTTATAATAATAATTGCAGTATGCAAGGACAAACCGGATAAGTATGGACAATATGATTGTGGGCGTGACTACAACCATCGTCGTTGCACTGATCCTATGTGGATTTCCATAATGAAAACAGAATGCCCAAAGACTTGTGGTTTCTACCGTTAAAGCAGACCGGTTTAAATAAATAGTTCTTAAAGCAAAATCGTGAAGAGTGGCTGCATCCATTCTATAACCAAGTGCCTTATTATGTTTTTTTTTACTCTTTTTGTTTGCAACAAGTTAAAGGAACAGTAAGGCGGGGTTTACAACATAGGCTAAATTAAAGGGACCATCAGCCTGCTTTTCGAAACGGAAATGAGCCGTATGCTAATTGCGCCATTCCAATTGAAATGTTATTTTCCAACACCGCTCCAGGAAACGGTTGTTCACAGAATGCTTGCCAAGTCCTAATTAGCATATGATTTGCATGAGCGTGAAACCCCCCCCCCCCCCCCCCCCTTATGGTCGCTTTAAGAGAGAAAGATTCGCTGATCGTGCATGAAAATATATGTCACTATTGGTCGCAAAATTACCGTTTAAGCCATAAAGCAAGCACGTGCTTATTAGCAATAGAATAAGCACATGGTTTGCAGAATTTGTTCAAAAATCCATTCAAACAATGCAGTTTGTCGTTTGGCTGGAAGCAAAATCGGAATCAAAAGCAAACAGCTTACAAAAGACTGGCAGGCTCACCAACCGTTTGCTCATAAAATATGAACAAAAGGTTAGAAATTACGTGCCACCTGTGAAGTGAAATTTGCAGAATTAAAGGGGCATTAAATAGGCTTTTCATTCCACTTTCGATAGAGTACGATCGGAAATTATGCGAATTACCTATGCTAAATTGTCTCGCACCTTCCTCATTTTCAGCTCATTAGCCTACCATTTTTAGCTCATTAGCCTATCTTGTAAATGCCGGGCACGCAGGACGTACTGCCCGTCTACAAATCTGTAGACGGAGACCCGTTTTTGACGACTTTGAAGCGTATTTTCTCGAAAACGGTAAACTTTCGGCCCATAGTCATATATATTTTCATGATCAACGATTTTTTCTCTCCTAATTGAGCCAATGCTGTAAAACCCGTCTGACTGTCACTTTAAATGCAATTTACAACAAGAAAAAAAAATCAAAACTTTTTATGTTGTAAGAAATGATAGGATGATAGACACGGGACGGTGCGTGATTTTTTCACAGCAGCTTTTCTGTTTTGCAATGGTTGAACTTACCACTAGATTTGGGATACTTAGTTAACAAAAACACCAAAGAAAGTTTAACGCCCATTGGAAAACTTTAATAAAAATTGCACTCTTAAAAATACGCAAACCTTTTGAATTAACAAAGACAAAATTTGTTTTTTATTCGTTAGAATGTAAACTAATTGAGACAAAATGGAGTAATCTTTTGCAAATCCTTTTGACAGTTTGGCAAGGCCTGCGATGCATTGTTCTTCCACTCCCCCGCTGTTTAGTCAGGTGCAATTCAATAAGCATGGAAATGTATAAAAGCCTAGGCATCAACTTCAATTCACTCTTCGCCATGGCTCGTCTCTTCATCTTGGCTGCTTTGGTCTCTATTGCCTCTGCTTGTACGGATGAAAGCCCAGCCGACTGCGCAAATGCTGTCTATCATTGTAACAACGACGTCTACTATGACTTCATGACTACATACTGCCCTGTGACCTGTGGTCGTTGCCCAATTGATGATGCTAGTGAGTTTACATTTCACTTACACTACTATAACTTTCCGTTGCAGTGTGTGTGGACAAGACTACACCAGATGGAAGAAACGACTGCCCCAATGCAAAGGCTTTTTGCACCCATCGTTTGTACAGAGACTTCATGAGACAAAACTGTCCCAAGACCTGCCAACTTTGCGTCACCAATTAGTACTAAACCAAACGAGAAAGTTTCTCTGTTAACGTTTTCTTTTATATGAAACAAATAAAGCTTGGTTCTACAAGTGAACAGCAAAGAACTGTTTTGCAAACTTAAAATCACAAAGGAAAGAAAAAAATTGAAGTTGATTCAACGGCAAAAGTATGGATTATAGTCTACCATATTTTGACCTTTAAAAAAACACGTGTGGGCCCTTAAAACATGAAAGCCAGCTAAATCTACTTATTTGACAAAAAGAAAAGGCGCTCAATTTTAGAACAGTCGAGCCTTCGTATGCACAATGTGAGTGTGTATGTCTATTTTTGATGAACGTTCCAATTATACAATGGTCTGGCTAGGACATCCTCTTATATAACAAAACGCTATGGTGTGTGTGTTGTCTATCAGCGGAACCCCACGTACCCAAACGTACCCTTACGACTAATGTCCGCTCATTCTTTCGCCCTGCCTTCCTCCAACCGGTCAGTTCAATATTCCTTTCCCTCCCTCATCGTCAGTCCTCATTCTCTCTCTTTCTCTCTCTTTCTCTCTTTCTGTATATTTTTCTGTTCATGTAGATCTGCTAGCCTGTATATTTGCCTGTATATCCCTCTCTGTCTCTCTGTCTCTCTGTTTCTCTGTCTCTGTCTCTCTGTCTCTTTGTTTCTATGCCTATCTGTTTCTCTGTCTCTCTGTCTATCTGTCTCTCTGTTTCTATGCCTATCTGTCTCTGTGTCTCTCTGTCTCTCTGTCTATCTGTCTCTCTGTTTCTATGCCTATCTGTCATTCTGTCTCTCTGTCTCTCTGTCTCTCTGTCTCTCTATCTGTCTGTCTCTCTGTCTCTATCTCTCTGTCTCTCTGTCTCTTTGTTTCTATGCCTATCTGTCTCTCTGTCTTACTGTCTCTCTGTCTCTCTGTCTCTCTGTCTCTCTGTCTCTCTGTCTCTCTGTCTCTCTGTCTCTCTGTCTCTCTGTCTCTCTGTCTCTCTGTCTCTCTGTCTCTCTGTCTCTCTGTCTCTCTGTCTCTCTGTCTCTCTGTCTCTCTGTCTCTCTGTCTCTCTGTCTCTCTGTCTCTCTGTCTCTCTGTCTCTCTGTCTCTCTGTCTCTCTGTCTCTCTGTCTCTCTGTCTCTCTGTCTCTCTGTCTCTCTGTCTCTCTGTCTCTCTGTCTCTCTGTCTCTCTGTCTCTCTGTCTCTCTGTCTCTCTGTCTCTCTGTCTCTGTCTCTCTGTCTCTCTGTCTCTCTGTCTCTCTGTCTCTCTGTCTCTGTCTCTCTGTCTCTTTGTTTCTATGCCTATCTGTCTCTCTGTCTCTCTGTCTCTCTGTCTCTCTGTTTCTATGCCTATCTGTCTCTCTGTCTCTCTGTTTCTCTGTCTCTCTGTCTCTCTGTCTCTCTGTCTCTCTGTCTCTCTGTCTCTCTGTCTCTGTCTCTCTGTCTCTCTGTCTCTCTGTCTCTCTGTCTCTCTGTCTCTCTGTCTCTCTGTCTCTCTGTCTCTCTGTCTCTCTGTCTCTCTGTCTCTCTGTCTCTCTGTCTCTCTGTCTCTCTGTCTCTCTGTCTCTCTGTCTCTGTCTCTCTGTCTCTCTGTTTCTCTGTCTCTCTGTCTCTCTGTTTCTATGCCTATCTGTCTCTCTGTCTATGTCTCCCTTTGTCTCTCTGTTGTTTGTCTCTGTCTCTGTCTTTGTCTTTGTCTCACTCTCTCTCTGTATTTCTGTCTCTCTTTGCTTCTCTCTGTCTCTCTTCTCACTGTCTCACTGTGTCACTGTTACTGCCTTCTTTTGACTCTCTCTCTCTCTCTCTCTCTCTCTCTCTCTCTCTCTCAGTTTTTCTTTTTGTCTTTCTCTTCATCTCTGTCTCTCTATGTCTCTTTCTCTGTTTCTATGCCTATCTGTCTTCCTGTATCTCTGTCTCTGTATTCTTTTGTCTCTTCCTCTGTCTCCCTGTTTGTCTCTGTTTCTCTAGCTCTCTCTCTCTCTCTCTCTCTGTATATATCTTTGTCTATCTTTGAATCTCTCACCCTCTGTATTTTTGTTTTTTGTCTGTCTCCGTATCTATGTCTCTCTGTGTCTCTCTTTTCTCTGTTTTCCGTCTGTCTTTCTGTCTCTGTTTTTGTCTCTCTCTGCCTCTCTGTCCCTGTCTCTGTCTCTCTTTGTATTTTTCTGTCCCTATGTCTCTCTGTATTTTTATCCGTCCCTTTGTCTTATTCTCTGTTCTTTTGTGTCTATGTTTTCTGTCTGTCTGTCTGTCTGTCTGTCTGTCTCTCTCTCTCTCTCTCTCTCTCTGTTTCTGTATCTTTTTAATCAGTATGTTAGCCTTCTGTTTATGTCGTATCCTTTTGCTCCCTGTCCATGTCTCTATCTCCGTCTTTTTCGCATGTGGTCGTTGCGGTGAAAGATCGTCCCTTACTGTAGCAGTGCCTCGAACTTTACGTCTACGATCTTTTTTTTATTCGTTGCATTTTTAGTAAAACCGTCACTGTTCCAACAATTGTTCCTAAAACACACATGCCAGGAGGTAACGCGCCGATAGGCGCTTTTCCCGACTGGTATTTAAACAAAGTTGCAAAAAAAAACAGCTATTGTATATATTAATCAGGCAACCCTGTCATCTTTTGAATCTATCTTATAATTGATCAAACGCTGAGTTTTTTTTTCGTCATCGGCACATGCTTTTGTTCTCTTCATCAATTAACGTTGTTTGCTCAGCAGTTTTTTGTGTGTTTGAAAATATAAAAAGAAGTTCGTGACGGACACCTCACTCTTCGCAATGGCTCGTCTTCTGTTCTTGGCTGCTCTGGTCTCAACCGTCTTTGCTTGTCAAGACGCAAAAACATCAGACTGCGTCAACGCCAAAACGTTCTGCGAAAACGAGGTCTACTACGACTTTATGACCATGCAATGCCCTGTGACCTGTGGTCGTTGCCCAATTGATGATGCTAGTGAGTTTACATTTCACTTACACTACTATAACTTTCCGTTGCAGTGTGTGTGGACAAGACTACACCAGATGGAAGAAACGACTGCCCCAATGCAAAGGCTTTTTGCACCCATCGTTTGTACAGAGACTTCATGAGACAAAACTGTCCCAAGACTTGTCAACTGTGCGTCACCAATTAGTACTAGTTCCATGAGTTGTCTCTTTGTTGAAGATGCTTTCATAAATTCACTTTCACAATACAAAATGTTCTATTGTTTGGATGTTATGGTGTGTTTGTGTTGGTCATGCTGCACCACAAGGGTTTTTATTAAAGTTTTTTTATACAGAACAAAATAAATTAATTTTTTTTACTGTCTAAAATAAATGACCAAATTGTTATGAACAATTTCCTTTGTAAAACAACAGTATCATTGTTGCTGTGACCTGCACATTTTTTTTCGAAACCGTAAACATTTCCAACGCCGTCAATTTTTTTGGAATAATTTTTTAAAGTTTAAAAGAAATATTTGTGTAGCAAATGCTTGCGTATCATAATTGCATGAGTGTAAATAAATGACAACTTTGTAGTGTCCCACAAATAAATGTTTCTAATAAACCATAAAGTGCGAGAGGATTTTTGTTTTGTTAATATTAATATTTCTTGCTTGCCAAAATTTAACACGTTAAAATCATTTCTGAAAACTAAACATTTGCAAATATCCAATTTATTGCCAAGTTGACATCACAATCAATGATCACACTTCGAACTTGTAGCAACCTCCATCGCTACCGCAGCTGTATCCAGGAATGCATTGACCGTTAACGCATGCTGAAAGTTTGCTTTAAATCAGGTTGGTTCAAAACAGACGGCCAATTTGCTCAGACGGATTCACAAAGTGACACGCATTTTCAATGCAGACAGCACCAGTTCCAGGTTCGCACAGTCCGTTGGAGCAAGCTAAACAAAAGTAAATTAAGATAATTGCACAACCCACGTCCAAATTGATCCGAATCTCTTACAGTTGCAGCCAAAGGGAAGGCATTGAGGAAGACGAGGACGCAAAGGAAGCGAAACATTTCGAGAAGCTTCTGTTTCTGAAATGCAAGTTTAAGGTCAGGCAAAGTTGGCAATATAATTTGAAATTTTGGTTAGCTTATATACTAAATAATCAATGTGTTTTTGTCTGTGTATAAAATCTAGACAGTCGAACACATAAAAACATGCAAAAAATCAGAAAATCAAAAAAAAAAAAACAGATATTATAGCAAACGATGCTGTAAACAAACTGAAATCAACGTTTTGTTTCAAAATGTATAGCGAAGCCCTTTAACCACAATACCACGGCACTATTGTTCTGTAATAACAAAAAAACGAATACGTCAAAAACAGCCAGTCGCTTTTAAAATATTTAAGCCATCCTCAGCGCTTTTTTGCATCCAAAATATCTGCAACTGTGCATGTAGAAAAGCGAATTTTCATATCTTCGTTAGCGCGTTTAGCAAGTTTCTTTAAAAAGAAACTTCGTGTGCTCATTGGCAAAGTTTACATTGCTTTTACCGCTTTTTCTTGTTTTCTACGTAAAAAACTGTTCTGTTAAATTTCGAAGCTTATGCATTTGATTTTTCGATTTACTTTTTTGCAGTTTGATTTTACGGCCGGAATATCTTATTGAGACACCGACAACAACATGCCAAACCGTTTGGAATACACAGACTGACAAGCGTTGAAAAATCAGATCAAACCTTCAAAAGAACTACTAACAAACATGCCATTGTTGCAAAATACGACTACCCTAAAACCATAAAAATAACGTTTTAACTTTAGGTTGGTTTTAAGAATACGAGCTTTAACACTAAAAACTGTTGAATAAAATGTTCTAGCAAGGGAAAATAAATTGTTAAATTTAGGTCAAACTTGATAAAAATTGCCAAATTAAAAAGGTGTATTTATAATTGACCGCGTAAAAGTAATTTGACTATTGCTTTATAAATATGTAGACCTTATTCTAGTGATTCCAAAAAAAATCATTTGCCTTGTTGAAGTAAACTGAAAAGGTTTTGTGACATTAAAATTTTTTTCAATGTAATAAATATAATTTTTAAAAAATTGAAGTGTAAATCTAATTAATTTTTGTTTTAAAACGAAGTTATAAAAAGGCAGAGCATACTGTGATATATCATTTTAGTATGTTTTTTATGGCTAAATGGTAGGACCGGCAATTCGAAGTTGTTCCAGTTTGATTCCCCGTCAACAAAACTTTTTCGTCCAGCTTGTTTTATGAAAATTTTATTCTACAGACACAATTACTGTGCATAGGTAATGTGACACTTTTTTTTCAACTTTTAGACATTTTGACCCAGGGCCAAAAGCCGGCCAGGGCCGATCCAAAAAGAATTGGAGAGCGGGCCGGCCCTAAGCCATCCCTGGGTAGGACTACAATTTTTACTAAGGTTTTTCAACGATGCAGTTACATTTTTATACGCAGTTTGTTTCTCCTAATGAAAAACCGTAAAAGTTGCTTACACCGTCAAACATTGATTTGATTTGCAGCTTGAGTGTTTTGATTGTTTGAACTTTATCAAAAGACACTGATGTTTTTTTCAGGCTGATTCAATGTGTCTGCCAGAAACGCTATATAACTGTTTGGAAACTGTAGGTATTGCATTCATTATTTATTAGCTTAACGTGCATTTCCAGAAACAAACAATTTAACCAATCTCCCATGCTTCGTTTCGTTTTCCTCCTGTTGATTGCTTGCTCATTGGTTTCTTGAAGTTGCTGATCAAATTGGGCGTAAGTAGTTTTATCTCTGTAAAAAACTTTTATTCAGCGTGTGTTGACGGATTATGTCAATCTGGAGCAATCTGCATTGAGAATGGATGCTACACCTTAGATGCTTCTGCTCAAATTGGACGTAAGCTTTTAGATTTAGAACAATTTTTTTTGTGGATTTTAGCATGTATTCATAAGAAGTTCTGTCCCCGTGGACCCAAATGTGGGCATGATGGAGGGTGCTATAAGTTTGATTGATTTGTTAAAAACAATCAAGTCAATTGCCAAATAAAAGTTTTTTCCCGGAAAGGTGTTTTACTTCTCCAACGAAGAAAATTAAGTAGTTTTCTTGACCCGGTATGGTCTAGGCTGACCCGGTGCCCCTGGGTTGTGACTTCCAAGAGCCGAAACAAGTAATGCAAAAAAAGTTTTTCGACGGGGGATCGAACTGGGACTTGAGATTGCCAGTCCGACCACTTAGCCATTTGGCCATAAAAACATTTAAAATTTGTATAGTGGTTTTCAAATCCTCCTTAACCCATTTACAACCACGTTTCGAATAAAAAAACCCCTAGAAGTATTAACTTTGAAAAGATTCAAAGCTCACTTCAAATTTTTTTAAAATCACAAAATTGCTCACAAAATTTCTCTGCCCTGCCCGACCTGGCAATAGTTTTATCTTTGTCTAATAATGCTGGCAGAAACAAAAACTTTTAAAACAACAACAAAAAAAATTGTTTTGAAGCGGCATTTTTGGAATATAGAGGTTTTATTTGGGCACTATTGAGGTAGCTGACCTTGGAGTGCGGTTAATTTGATAATTTTACAAAAGTTTTTTAGGTACCTTAAAACCTTTGTTTTTAACATTAAAATTATATTTTACAAAATAATTTTATTTTATAAAAAAAACCCCTAGAAGTATTAACTTTGAAAAGATTCAAAGCTCACTTCAAATTTTTTTAAAATCACAAAATTGCTCACAAAATTTCTCTGCCCTGCCCGACCTGGCAATAGTTTCATCTTTGTCTAATAATGCTAGCAGAAACAAAAACTTTTAAAACAACAACAAAAAAAATTGTTTTGAAGCGGCATTTTTGGAATATAGAGGTTTTATTCGCCATAAAATTATTTTGTAAAATATAATTTTCAGAAACATTTGTAATGAGCCGAATTCCCGATTTTTACAAAAAATAAATGTTAAAAAAAAAGGTTTTAAGGTACCTAAAAATGTCAAAACTTGGTGAGTTTTCGCCTGTTAACTTAAAAATTAAAATTTTTTGGGAAAGCGAAAACTAAAATTATATTAGGAATTGTTTAATTTTTTTACTGAAACTTTTGCCCAAATTTAAAAAAAATTATTTTAGTTTAATAAGTTCTGTTTCTAACCGAAACGCCATAAATTGCCACCTTTGTTTATCGCACCCCAGCCGTCAAAGATTTTCATCGGGAATTGTGATACCAGGCGGCCGTATCTCTCGCACTGCTGGTCATCGATCGCCGCCTTCTTCATTACTCCGCTACCTGGGCTATTATTTTTCCGGATTTGGGCTACACCCTCTCTTTGTGGCTTGTTTGTAGTTCATTCGCTGCAGTGGTGATTTATTGTCAGCGCCGGATGATAAGAAAGTGAAAAGTCACCTTTTCCTGCCTTTTTCGTCATCTTAGCAGTTGCCTGCTTTTCCGTGTGAGGGCGGGTATTCTTTCTTTATTTTGAGACTACATCTCTTTCTCTCTTTTCTTTTCTCCAAACCTAGACAATTTTAGTCACTTCATCATGTCCCGAGTTATGGAAATGCAGCGCGTGGAATGCTTTTCCTCTGCGCATCGTCTCCACTCTCCTCAACTGTCCGACGAAGAAAACAAGAAAACCTACGGCAAATGTAACAACCCAAACGGCCATGGACATAACTACACCTGGAGGGTACTCAATCAACATTTTATTCATTTATTATATAAAACTTCAGGTAATTCTTAAAGGAGAAGTGGATAAGGTGACTGGAATGGTGTTCGACCTTGCTGAGTTGAAGAAAGCGATGGCTGATGTGATGGATATTGTGGATCACAAGAATCTTGACAAAGACGTGCCTTTCTTTAAAGTGAGTTAAAATACATTTTAATAACGCTCGCGTTCCAAAATCACGCTGTAGTAAGAAACACTATTGTGACTGGAAAAGACAAAAAGTATGTGGTATTTCATTGTCTCCATGATGAACCCAACCTGATCAATTATTGAGCACAATAAGAACTAGAAAATCAATTTTGGTGTCAGTAGGGATCGCTTCGTATGGTTCTCGCGAAGCGTTTTATTGAATGATAATGATTGCATTTTATATATGCGTTAATTGCCGCTAATTTTACAGTGTGTGATAAGCGATAAAATACAAATTCAATGTTATTGATTGATATTGATTCATTGTCGAGTTTAGCCGTAAAGCGCAATTTTACGCTTTGTTGCCAGGGCGGTCCTGTACAGTCGTTGAACCTCTTTTTCAGTGTCATATTTTGCTTACTTTTGCAAATTGGATACGCAGAAAACATTAGAAACCAAATTATAAAAGTGTTTCTTCAATTGCAAATCAAAAATTGAGTTGAAGAGAGCTAGCGTTCAACGCGTTTCAATGAGATCATTCGATTACTAAAAGAACGTGATCCAATTTATTAAAGTCAAATTTTCAGCGCGCAAAATATTCGCACCGCGGCGCGCGGTTTATTGATTTTTGCACTTTGTCATGTAGATTTTGAAAATCAGCACACAATTTTTTTAACCGATTTATATCGAGTAACTTGTCAAAAAAGGGGTCAGTTTTTGACATTTTTTGACTTTGACGGCCCGTCAAAAAATATTGTTTAAAGAAACTTAAAGGGCTCGTAAGGGGCCTTTTCCAAATCGCATGCTAATGAGGACTTGGCAAGCATTTTGCGCACGGCCGTTGTCTGGAGCGGTGTTTGAGAAAATAATTTCAATTGAAATGACTCGATTAGCATACTATTCATTTCCAATCCGAAAAGGCCCCTTACGGTCCCTTTAATTACATATTTACTGAATATGCATGTGAAAAAAGTTATGCCCCAAAATGTGCCCCAAAATGGCCGCCGCGCGCAACATGAATGCGGCGCGGCGCGTGCGCGGCGTGGTTCACCCATTACTCGCAAACTTCAGCAAAGTTTGAAGAATGGACTAACCAAAAAAAGCTCTCACTGCCCCAATTAAAATGTAAAATGAGAAAAAAAAACATTTAAAAAATTGTTTATTCCAGGAAAACGTCTCCACTTCGGAAATGGTGTGCATTTACCTTTGGCAAGAGCTGAAAAGTCGTCTTTCCCGTCCGGAACTCCTCTACAAATGTATTTTGGAAGAAACAAACAAGAATATCTTTGCCTACATGGGATGACTTTCCCCCTGCCCCCCCCCCCCCCCCCGAACCCTCCTTGTTTGTGCACCTGTTCCCACGCCGTCCCAGTGGCCATCGACAACCTGTGGTCACTAATGTCGCTCCCCCTACTGTTTGCCGCGTTGGCTGCCCTAGTTCCTGCTCAATTAGGTATAATTATGTATTATTGATTAATTGTTACTATAATTTGGTTCATTGGCCTTGATTAGTGATTTAAGAAAAAGGGTGAACTCGCATAGTTCTAGAATTGGCTCCAAATTGGTTTCTACCCCTTATAGGGTCAAATTTGAAATTTTTTTTTAGATCAATATCGATTTTTATTTTGGGTTACGGTAGAGTATTGATTTTTTATCGACATTGGTCAAAATTAGTGAAAGTAGTGTGAAGCTCATGCCCAAATCAGATACCGTAAAAAATTAAAATATTCGTTTACAAAAACTTAACAAAGGGAAAAATTTACTTGCATAACGAAAATATATAACTTTTCTATCGAATTTTTATCGTAATCCGGAAAAATCCACTTTTGGTGGGTCAATATGTTTTTCGCACAATGTATTTGACCTACCAACCTTTTTTTTAATTTCAACATTTATTAAATTTAGATTTGAAATTTTTTTTAAAAGAAAATTTCATTTTCAGAAACTTTAACTTTTAGACGATGCATGAATTCTTATCCCTGATTGGGCTAATCCAAGTCCTTTTTGTGCTGATTTAAAAATTACACAAAAAGTGGCAATATTAAGGATTGACGTGCCATGACGCGTAAAACAGCGAAAAATTGCAAAATATACGATTTTTTTATAAAGATTCCCTTGATGTTAGGTTTAAGGCGTCTTGAGGCGACCGAAAGCCGCCAAATTCTGAAGACAAAGACACCCGTAGCTTGAGTTTGACTTCTGATAAACCACATTTGAACCCGTTGGTTTTTGAAATCCATGTGAACCAAACGAATTATCCATTTTTGTCTGACAAAGAATAAATCACAGTTTGTTTAGACGCAGGTGCAATCAACAATGACCCCAGTTGGAATCGCGAAAGTCTTCGCGATTCCAACTGGGGTCGAGAGGAAGCCACGCTCCAATTCGTTATTTTGCTCTTAAAATAAGTAATTTGAATTACAAAATCATAAAATAAGAAATAATTTCAAAGAACACTAAACGCCGCGGCGGCCAAGCCCGCCCCTCCACAATTGCAATTGAAATGGGCCGCCGCAATGAGCGCGCGGAAACGGCCACCACAGGCTTCAAAATGAACCAAATTGAATAAATCAAAAACAGTTCGCTTATTTACACTTAGGGCTACACGTATATGCAAAAATTTACGTTAAAAACAAGATTCAAATTTTTGGCTTGTGGACCCTACACTAAAGTGAAATTTTTTGTCGAGTTGAAATTCTGCAAAAAACGATTTTTTGGCGAAAGCGAAAAAAGCCGCTATTTTCGGCGGAAGGAAAAAAACCGATTTTTTGGAGAACGCTGAAAAAGCTGGCTTTTTTCATATAAAAAAGCTTCATATGAAGAAAATCAAAGTTTTTCCAGAAATTCGGGCGTGCTGCGGAACACCGTCAGTAAACTGCAAAACTTTCTCTCGTCCAGAAGACCTCTTTGGAACGGCTTGTTGTGCGAATAACCCTTATAACTCCTACACGGAGTTGTGTTGTTCAGGAGCTGTTAGAGATAGGAGACGGGGAGGAGCTTTTGCTGAGTTGTGTTGTGGAACTGAGGTAAGAAATATCTCACTTTTTCACTCACACTCACACTCACACTCACACTCACACTCACACTATCTCCCATTTTAGGTTCTCCGCTATGACCAGACCTGTTGTGACGGTGTTGTTCACAACGTAGTGAATGGAGACTGCTGCGGAAAAGCTGTTTTCTCAAAAGCTGAAAGAAATTTCCTATGTTGCAACGGCTCTCTGGTCAGAACCACAAGACCAACCGACGTTTGCTGCGGTGCTGATGTTTATGACGGAGGAAAGGATCAAATCTGCTGCGGGAATCAGGTAAGGTCCTAGGTTTAAAAGAAATCTGTGGCTTTCTAGGTATTTGAAGCTGTAGCTTTTGATTCATGCTGTGAGAAAAATGATGGCACCCATACACCATTCAAGAGCAGTACTCAATTCTGCTGCGATGGAACTCAGCCGAAAGGACAGAACATGTCCTGTTGTTACTTGCGATCAATTACTGGAATTTTACAACCATCGCCTTACAATTCTAGGGGGCAGTGTTGCAAATACCCCTATGATCAATTGTATGCCACGAACATTGATGGTACCTGTACGTAGGAGAAAAGAAAAACAAATTTTGTCTGTTTTGTTAAGTCTAATAAATCAGATTGTAATGTGAGTGAGTGAGTGAGTGAGTGAGTGAGTGAGTGAGTGAGTGAGTGAGTGAGTGAGTGAGTGAGTGAGTGAGTGAGTGAGTGAGTGAGTGAGTGAGTGAGTGAGTGAGTGAGTGAGTGAGTGAGTGAGTGAGTGAGTGAGTGAGTGAGTGAGTGAGTGAGTGAGTGAGTGAGTGAGTGAGTGAGTGAGTGAGTGAGTGAGTGAGTGAGTGAGTGAGTGAGTGAGTGAGTGAGTGAGTGAGTGAGTGAGTGAGTGAGTGAGTGAGTGAGTGAGTGAGTGAGTGAGTGAGTGAGTGAGTGAGTGAGTGAGTGAGTGAGTGAGTGAGTGAGTGAGTGAGTGAGTGAGTGAGTGAGTGAGTGAGTGAGTGAGTGAGTGAGTGAGTGAGTGAGTGAGTGAGTGAGTGAGTGAGTGAGTGAGTGAGTGAGTGAGTGAGTGAGTGAGTGAGTGAGTGAGTGAGTGAGTGAGTGAGTGAGTGAGTGAGTGAGTGAGTGAGTGAGTGAGTGAGTGAGTGAGTGAGTGAGTGAGTGAGTGAGTGAGTGAGTGAGTGAGTGAGTGAGTGAGTGAGTGAGTGAGTGAGTGAGTGAGTGAGTGAGTGAGTGAGTGAGTGAGTGAGTGAGTGAGTGAGTGAGTGAGTGAGTGAGTGAGTGAGTGAGTGAGTGAGTGAGTGAGTGAGTGAGTGAGTGAGTGAGTGAGTGAGTGAGTGAGTGAGTGAGTGAGTGAGTGAGTGAGTGAGTGAGTACGCTTGGCCATTGCAATTATTTATTTTTAGAACGGAAAATTCAAGCATCACAGGTTCTGCTCTGAGCTCTGAATTTGCAGCCGTCACAGAAGAGTTGGAATTTAGTGAATTTCTCTTCACCATTTCTGTCCTTGTCTGTCATGTAGTGAACGTAGCAGCGTATTGGCTTTCTGCTCCTATCCCAACTCGTCAAGTGCAAGTTATGCCTGGAACTGTAAACTCCAAGTTTATCTTCAAATCTGTCTATGTCGCCTTTCGTCTGAAAAAGAATCGTCATGTTTGGTAATGAGTAGAATTACAACCTCAATTGTAAGGTTTAAAGTTTTCCAGTCACGGAACATGGTGTTAAAATAACTAGCAACTTCTGAAAAACAATAAGTATTTCTCTCTCTCTCTCTCTCTCTCTCTCTCTCTCTCTCTCTCTCTCATCTCTCTCTCCTTCTAACCTGTATTGTATCTTCCTAAAAACCAGCCGTCTTCGTATTGGCCGCCGTTACACCTGCAGTATTGAGCATTGGCATAAGAAATGGTAGGAAAAAGCTGAAAAAAATAATAACAAATGAGCCAAACAAGCGTTAACCGTGTCAAAAATTAAAAAAAAACTTTGGTTTTTTGCGGCTCGGTTTCTTTTTTAACATGGTATTCTAAGTGAAATAAAATGAATAAACTATCACATACGGGTGCAGGCCGCAGGGATCTACTTATTCTGATGGCGGCAGAGGCAAAATCAGAATTTCGGAAAAAATATTTTTGACCTACGAAAAGTGAATTTTTTCCTGATCAAATTGAATTCGTCTTTAAAGTGGATTTTAGTTATGATGGTCACGGAGTTTTATGGACTTTAATTTCTCAAAATGTGCGCAACAGAGAATTCAATTTTATTACTGCCAATTTGCGCATTTTTTATGTAAAAGGTCGAAAAACGCGAAAAACTGCAATTTTAAACGCCAAATTTCAGCCAAATTTCACTTTTTCGAGGTTTTACGACTTTTGTGTAGATGTGCAAAACATATTCGTCAAGTGAGTGATAGATTTGATATATTCACTGCATCAGCTGTCAAAGGAGCATGAGTTTCAGTCATATTGACCAATTTTTAAAAAATTACAGTACCCTACCGTAACCGGTCAAAAATCGATTTTGACTTAAAAGTTTCAAAATGGTCTACATTAGCCCTAGGAGAATTACTGGCCAACTTGGACCAATTCCAAGACTGCTAACTTTTTTCTGAGACAGTGGCTTGCTCGAGTTTACCAGTGGCGCTGTCTTAAATGGGAAGGACATCGTAAAATTGATTTTTTAAATCTTTGTAATAACAACTTCATTGAATAGATACCGTTGCCACGATTCAGAAACATACCCCTTTTTTATATTTTGGACTGCAACCGGTGCAGGTGTACACGGCCGAATAATGCAAAGGGTGCAGGTGTACACGGCAGAGAAAGGCGAGAGAGCGCGGGGAAAAGGGAGACGCAGAATTGAGCGCTATTCAAACGATATTTTCGGCTAAACTTCAGGAGCGCCTAATTTGGTTGATTTTGCTCCAAAAAGGGAAAATAGGACATTTTTCTGAATCAGGAGAATCAGATCTACTCATTTATCCCAAGTCCAGAAAATATTTTTTTACGCGATCCTTCCCCTTTAAACTAATTCTAAGATAGCAAAAATAAAGTGTCCCGACCGGGATCGAACCTTGGTCGCGTGGGTGACAGTTTGACTAGGTGGTCCGAGTAGACGGGCCGAAGCGGGCCGGGTGAAGGATTTTTTTTCGCCAGGCCCGGCCCGTGAGAACTATGGTGAAACTCACTTCTTGAAGTCTTTCAAGACAGGTATAGGCACTTCCCCCTTTATCTTGTACATGCTCAAAAGCCGAAATCAGAGTGTCCAGAAAGCAATCCATGAGCTCATTTGCTGAAATCAACTATTCATATGAAAAACATGTTCTTACCTCTCAAAGAACTCAGAGTCAGGAGGAGAAGACAGAAACGGAACATTTCCACTGTGATCTAGACCGAATAGGGCGGCCGAATAGGGCAGGCCGAACCACCCACATTGAGATTGGTCTAAGAAACGGAGTGTTATTGGATTTTGACAAGAAAACATCATAAATCGAAGAAAATATTGATCGCGAAAAAAGCGACTTAGAGGCAATGCCCGTCATTTGCATAGGCCAAAAAGCTAACTAGCAGAAGTCTATAACTCGGCTTTCTAACAATTTTGAATAAAAAAGCGGAATGCAGATGCTGCTGCCTTTTGCGATAAACTCTGCGCCCTCTTCATTACGCCTACTGGCTCGCGACCTACAGTTTGCACCGTTTGTGACCTACGCCCTTCGCTGCGGGACCTTCTACCTAAAATCCTTTAATTTGACAGCAACGCTAACGTTCGATTAGAGAGGTGTTAAAGTAAAAACGTTAGGTACGAAGTTGCAAAATTTGTGTTTGGTTATCGAGATATGAGACAAGCACTCCAAAACTTCGAAACAATGTTCAGATTTTCGAGCACTACTATTTTCTCGAGGGAAAATAGATTTTTGACCAAATGCAATTGTTTCTGGAAATTTAATTTCCCATCCAATGAGATACATAAGGGTGTGTTTTTAAAGGGACCGTCAGGGGCCTTTTGCAAGTTTATTCTATTTGATTATTCATAAATTATTATTTCAGGATTCCATACCCATTTTTTATGCACGTATCCGATAAAAAAGTATTTTAATGATGAATAAGTGGAAAATTTTGTTCCAACGGCTTTCAGCCAACGTCCATGCGCAGAGGCGACGTCGCGGTGTTTACAGAAAAGTGTGCGCAAATCGGCAAGCTGGCACTTGGCCAAAATTTTCTTTGCGGAATTTCAAACCCGGTTTTAATTTTAGCTCTAAAAAGTGTATTTTAATCGTTTTTCGGTTTTTACACTATATAAAATAATTACACGCTAAATAACTGTCGTAAAATATATGAAAATGCATAAAAATATAGCTGGTAGCCGAGTGGGCTGTGGAAAAAGGCTCTCGGCGGCGTTTCTTGTTCTGTCTGCTTCTCTCAGCGAGAGGTTTGATCCTCGCAGTCAAATCAAATCAACAAATCCCAAAGGAGTAGTCGCGGGCAATCGTAATCGCAGGTAGTGCCGCGTTGGTTTTTATTACCGTGGAGGTACTGTAGCATAAAAAGGCCCCTAACAATCCCTTTATATTTTTTAGAATCGACCATATTCAGACAAGCAACCGTAACCCTGCGTTGAAGGTTGCGGTCGCTATCGTTAATTAAACACTGGCCCAGTCAATCTCAGGCTGCACATATCGAATTTAAATCGACTAATTTACCATATGGCCGCTTAGTTCAACTCAGGGGCGCTGTTGTCAAATAATACTGTCCAGTTGAACCTCAGGCCGCACATTTCGATGATAAGCCGCTTATATTAGTCTATGGCCGCCCGCTGAAGTGAATTTGAGGCCGTGGCCAATTAAATATTGCCTAAGTCAACGTCAGGCCGATTATTTCGATTTCAAGCCATCTATTTCAGCCTAAGGCCGCTTAGGTGAATTTCATGCATTTTTGTCAATAAAATAGCGACCAAGGCAACCTCACGCCGCACATTTAGATTTCAAGCGGACTATTTCAGCCTAAGGCCGCCTAGGCCAAATATAAATCGTCATACGCTGCGTATTTCAATTATAAACCGCCTAGGTCAGTCTCAGGCCGCTTAGGCCAATTAAATACTGCCGAAGTTTACCTCAGGCCGTCTATATCAATATCAGGCCGCCTAGGCCAGTCTCAGGGCGGTTAGGTAAGTCTCAGGACGCCTAGGTCAGTTTCAGGCGGCCGCCTAAGTCAGTCTCAGGCCGCCTAAGTCATTCTCAGGCCGCCTAGGTCAGTCTCGGGCGCCTAGGTCAGTCTCAGGCCGCTGGGCTCAATTTGAGGCCGTATTTGTCAATTAAATACCGCCCAAGTCAACCTCAGGCCACACTTTTCGATTTTCAGCCGCATATGTTAGCCTAAGGCCGCTTAGATAAATTAGACACCGCCTAGGCAGCCTTGTAATTTTTATCCAAAAGTTTCACCAACTCGTTGAAAAATGATACCTTACCACCTCTTCAAATTATACACACATGCCTTTGCTGATGAAGGAATTTGTATACATGAAAAACGCCCCGTGATAAACTCCCACCTCCGCATTCGAAATTCATCCCAGGGACAGAGTGCACGTATTGTTCCCACCTGTCTCTCTTTCTATCGTTACTCCGCCCCCAGAACATGCGATTCGTGTCAGATCTCCCCTCCTTGCAATTACCTGCGCATGTGGGTTCTTTTCGTGTGGTTGCTATAGAGAGAGACCCCCATATAATCCTTTACGAAATTCTATTTTCCCTGTCTGGCCAGTAGAAACAACAATTACACCTCAGTGCTTCATTTATAAGAGGCACCTGGGGAGAAACAACAACAATGCGAAAACAATGGCTGATTCAGTTTATATTTTGCGGAACTTAAAATTGTGAAACCGGCTTGTTCGCTTTGCGAAATGTCACATCCACCTCCCTCATCTTAGAGTCCAATTCAACCCCCCCCCCTTCATGAAGAACCCAAGCAACCAATTCCACCCATTCCCCCCCATCTTAGAGAAAAGTCCCCCCAATTATGGAAGGTCCCAAACAACCCCCCGCCTTACATGGCGAAATGTCAAATCCACCTCCCTCATCTTAGAGTCCAATCCAACCCCCATCCTTTTGGGGTTATCCAATCCAATCCTCCCCACCCACTTTTTATGAAAGGCCCAATCTAACTTATCCCATCCCCTATCCTGTAATGGTTGATTCTATATACCCCCCCCCCTCCCTGACATTCCTATAGCCTTCGGGGAATGACCCAATCCAACCCCCCCCCCTCTTGGAGAAAGGTCCAATGCAACCCCCTCCACTTAGGGAAGGTCCAATTCAGCCCCCCACATCTCTTGCGGAAAGCTCCACCCCCTCTCCCTCCACTTGGCGTGAGGTCCAATCCAACCCCCACACCCCGCCCCTCTCTAACCCAAGTCTAACCCATTAAAAGTTTAACCCAACCCCCCTCCCACTCATAAAGGAACGTCAACTCCAGTCCCTCCACTTGGGGAAGGTTCAAACCAACCCCCCCCCCCCCACTCGAGGGAAAGAAAAGTCGATTCTCCAACTCTCCCCACCCCGACTTGGGGAAAGGTCTTTGGTAAACTTTCCGATTCCATACAACGTATTTTTTTCTTTCTCTACTTAGTCACATTTTAAGGTAAAATTTAGCTTCAGATGACAAAGATTACTAACACCAACAAGATGGTAACCAGGAGCTCCTTAGCTCTTCAGAAGACGATCCACAAGGAGGAAAAACCTCACTTGAAGCCTCAGGAAAAGTAAGTTTTCAGAACAACAGGATAAAAAAAAATGAAATTTCAGGGCTGGCGTCAGTGAGCAGCCGCATTATCTGCAAATGGTGGAGATTTTGATCAAAGGCCTGGAAGACCACATCCGGGAAACGGAGGAGAAGAGGCTTGAGAAGGAGGCGATGGAGAAGGCTCTCGCCGATGAGAATGATAGAAAGAGTGGCTGAAGGTTGTATAGATACGAGAAATAAAGGCGTAGATTTCTCTCCTACAATCTTATATGATATTTTCTTTATACCTAGAGACCGCAGAGGCGGCCTCCGCGCGGGCAGTCCGAAATGCTAAGAAAATATGGTTTTGGCGGACCGCGTGCCCATTATTAAGAAATTGTTTACTTTAATAATGGAATCCTACGTAAAATTACACGCAGAAAACGTTGGAATACGTTAAATCACGAAATTTCAACAACAAGTAGGCGAAAAAGGCAATTTTTTCAGTTTTTTGGCCATAATATTCGAGCCAAATCGATAACACGTTTTTCTTTTATATTTCCGGAACCGCTAGTAAAAGCTACTTTGAATGAAACATAAAAATAAAAAACCCATTGGTGCCGAAAAAAGTTGAGGCAATTTTTCTACTTTGGCAGCCTTGATTTCGACTGGTATAGCATTCCAGTACTCCAAATGTCTGTAAAAGACCTTCGAAAATTGTCTTCTTACGTAATAGGTAAGTAAAACAAGCGGAAAACTAAAAAACACCCAAAACCAAACGATTTTCTAACCATCACTTTGGGCATGCTTTCAGTTTCTTTCAAAACATAGGGCAATGAAAGCTGTAACACTCGGGTGAATTAAATAATTTTACAAAAACAATGTTAATTTTTCATTTAAGACTAAAAAATCTCATTTTCATTCGCGCCCTCGTTCACAATTTTAATTTAAAAATACTTTTTAATACAAATTTGGGGACTTTCCGCGCTCCAATGCTAACTACCGTAACCAAAGCCTTTTTGAAAAAGGCAATTTAAACCTGTAATTTTATTATTTTTGAGATAAATTTGGTATTAAATATACGATAAAATTATGAAAACCCATTTAAAAACATATACACGTGCGTTTTCTCAATAAGAGCGATTTCGCATTCAAGCAAAACTCTGTCCGTTGTTTAGCAGGGCCTGTGCACGTTTGCGGACCTTGCCGGACATGGCCCGCCCAACCACGGCTGCAATGCAAAAATCAGGTTCATTTTTGCTCATTCAAAGCGGAATATCTCGCTTCGTTGTGGATGAAATTTCAAACTGTAAAAAAGAAAAGTTTATGTTATGATATTAGCTAGCTTTAATTTGCTATTAAAAATGCGAAAAATAATTTTTAAAAATTCCTCTGCGGTCTCTATTTATACCTTTCTCGTACCAACCATGACATGGGTGATATCGCGTGCCACTACCTCTAGCAAAAACCCACAAATATACATTTCTTTTAACATTACGACTACAAAAACGACAAGCAATCTCGCTTGTTCAGCTGTACTTTAATATAGAGCGGGGTTCCTTTTAAATGGGTTTCCAACAGCTGGCTGATTTGAAATACGGGCGTATATGGCGTGGGAAACAAGTAATAACAAGGGTAGAGCTCGTCGTTACACACACACTTCGAACTAGTGAAAAAAAGTATAGAATCGTTTACAAGTTTCAAGACGTAAATTGAAAGAATTATATTGGAAAATGTGTGTGGATGTGTGGGTGTGTGGATGTGTGCAAGTGTGCATGTGTGCATGTGTGTGCGAGTGTGAGTGAATATGTGTGTCTCGGTCAATTCGGAAAGCGAAAACGCAGAAAAACCGCTTTTTTTTTTGGCTGAAAGTCGCAGATTCCCGTTTGCGTGCGGCAGCTATAATTAGAATTTTTCGAAATCACATAATTACAATTTTCCGGATTTCCGGTGCACTTTATTCAAAATATATTTTATTTAGATGTTCGCAGAATTTCTGCACGTTCATTTTCACTGGCTGTGAGGACGGACTCCTGGACGGAATTTCCTTTTGGCCGCTATTTGGCTGCGTACACAGCCTGAGTGTGTTTCATGCAATTCAAAAGCATAAGAAAACCAAACTGTAACTCTTTGTAAGTCAGATTTTTTAAGAACCAAATTTGGGTAATTAGTCATCTAAATTTGTTGTTGTATATGAGCACAAGCTGCAAAAACACCATGACTGTACCCATAAGGCGAATGATAAAGTCGATTGAAATGAGAAAAACATGTTGCAATACAAATAAACATTCAGAGGTGCGAGTACATTTAATTTGAAGAATCCGAACATCTGAACAATGTGACAACTACATCATGTTTACAAAAAGGTAAGCGTAAACGTTTTATTACAACAAAATTAAGCACAAAAGGTAAGAATTTTGTAGACTTTAGGTTACATAGCGTTTTTGGTCGGGATGACAAAAAAATAAAGCATATGTTAACACGGCTTTTATTTGGAATGCAGGATGCAGATGCAGCGATTGGCGAAAAACTCTGCGCGTTCTCCTTCGCGACCCATAGTTCTCAAATGACGGGCCGGCCCGCGGGCCGAAGCGGGCCGGGCCAAAACGGGCCGGGCCGGGAAGAAAAGTGTGTCGGCCCCGCCCGGCCCGTTTCGGCCCGGTTTGTAAGCTTCTCAAATAATAAATTCTTTAAATCGTTATTTTAGCATATATCAGTTTTTTAAACCCCGAAAACACTTTCATTATATTCTATTACATATTTAAACAAATTTTAAGTTAACAAAAAAAGTGTCCCGACCGGGATCGAACCTTGGTCGTGTGGGTGACAGTTTGACTGGGTGGTCCGAGTGGACGGGCCTATGCGGGCCGGGCCGGGCGGGGCCGAGGATTTTTTTCAAGTCAGCCCGCCCGGCCCGTGAGAACTATGTCGCGACCTGTGCAAACGCTGTTTATGACCTACACCTTTCGTTGCGGGACCATATTCCTGAAATTATTTGATCCGCCGAACGGACAATTGTCAGTTGGACTCTGCGTCTGAATGTTGTAGACGGGCATCAGGAGTCAGATGCGCAGGTTATGTCTATCCAGGGACGATAACGAGGCCTCGGCTTGCCACGCGTCGCGTCTGCCAGAAAACGTTCCCCTTAAAATGTGCCCGATTTTCATGAAAACGCGTCAAAACAATGTAAAATCCAGAAAGCAAAACACAAAGTTTGGTAAGGATTCGAACCAGGGACTTTTAGTTTGGTGCTTAATGAGTTTCACGTTGCGCCATCGATCGACAAAGTGAAACGGCGCGCGCCGCACAATTGGTGGATGCTTGGCG
Source organism: Oscheius myriophilus (assembly GCA_964057215.1). Classification (NCBI taxonomy): domain Eukaryota; kingdom Metazoa; phylum Nematoda; class Chromadorea; order Rhabditida; family Rhabditidae; genus Oscheius; species Oscheius myriophilus. The sequence goes on along the minus strand of OZ059902.1, from coordinate 2,148,783 downwards.
CCGCCTTCCTTTTAACGCGCATAACTTGGCTGTATCGACTGGTTAACGGGTTTTAATGATAGAAAAATATTTCTTATTGTCCAAACTATCGATTGGTATAGAATACACATAGAATCCCCTTCCATCCCCACCATCCTTTTTCGTTGAGCCGCGCGCGCCGCAACGCGTCGCGGCTGCCAGAAAAACGGTTCCCCCGTTGAAAATTTGCCGCTACGTTGAGCAATGCCATTTCACGTTCTCCTGCCCTCATTTTTCAGGGAGTGAGTGTTCACATTATAATTAAAATTTCTCACCACAGACGAGTCTTGTTAATTTCCGGATTTCCGGTTGTTTATATGCTAAATATTTTTAAAGAGCCGCTCACTTTCGCATTTCCCCTTCATTGTCTGCCGCCGCGCCCTTCTCGGCGGTCCTTGGCATGTCTATCTCCGAATCAACGCCTTCCTATTCTCCGTAAGTGATGTAAAAACTTAAAATTTCAATTTTTCAGAAATAAAAGTTCAAAGGAAAACGAAAATGAAGAGAACCAGTGGGGAAACAAGTTCCAGTTCATTCTCTCGTGCATCGGTCTTTCTGTTGGCCTCGGAAACGTCTGGAGATTTCCCGGATTGGCCTATGAAAATGGAGGAAGTAGGTGGTTCTTAAGGCCTTAACGTACTTAAGGTGCCTTCTTAATTCCATACATCACTTGTGGTTTCGTCTTCAGTCTGCCTGCCATTTACATGGAGTTTATCATTGGACAGTACACCCAGGCCAACCCAGCTAAGGCTTTCTACATGTACGCTCCCGCCTTTCACGGTAAGTTTCTTAACGAACCTAAGTACCTTAAGAACTTTTTTTTAGGGACTTAACATGTCTAAGAACACGATCTAACCTTAAGTACATTTAGAGCTTTTCCTTAGCGTTTTAACCAATTTACAAACAAATGCGTGAACGTTTTTATCAACCTTTGGTGACTTAAGAACACGTGCCTTAAAAATAGTTGGTAATCATGATTACAAGTATGGTTGTAAGTGATTTCTGCAACTTTAAGTGACTTTAACAACTTGGCTTTAAGTGTTCCATTTTCGTGTACATTTTTGGTAACCTTAAGTCACTTAAGAAACTGTTTCTTAAGGTTGAAGCCTTAACCTGTTTACCAACCTTTTAGTGAAATGTTTTAAAACCGTTAAAGCCTTAAGAGCGTTTTCCTTAGGGTCTTAGCCTGTTAACAAACTTGTTCCTAAACGATTAAGCTAGCCTTAAGGTTGGTGCCTTAACCTGTTTAGCAACCTTATTTTAACTGTATTTATAACGTTACGTGCCTTGAGAAAGTGTTGTGTATGTTTGTAAGAGATGTAACTAACTTTAAGTGACTTAAAACATTGTTCCTTAGTTAGGGCCTTACCAGATTTACTAGCCTGTTTGTAAACGATGACCTTAAGTGTTTTAGGTGGCCTAAGTCAACAATTTGGGGTGAAAGGGGCTAAAACAACCAGGCTAACGCTGCAAAAATACATGCTTAAAGGGATTGTTAGGGGCCTTTTCATGCTACAGTACCCCCACGGTAATAAAAACCAACGCGGCACTACCTGCGATTACGATTGCCCGCGACTACTACTTTGGGATTTGTTGAATTGCTTTGGCTGCGAGAATCCAACCTCTCGCTGAGAGACGCAGACAGAACGAGAAACGCCGCCGAGAGCCTTATTCCACAGCCCATTCGGCTACCAGCTATATCTTTATGCATTTTCATATATTTTACGGCAGTTATTTAGCGTGTAATTATTTTAAATAGACAGGTCCATTTTCATTTTTCTGGGCCTCTGCCTTTAAGCATAAATCGTTTAGGAACATGATGATAAACAAAGGCCCCTAACCTTACTAGTCAGGTAGTACCATTAGGTCCTACTACAAAGCAAGTAGATCAAAAGCAACGCTGAAAGCGAGTTATAGCGGGCGCAGATCTTATTGCTTTATTCAAAATGGCTAGAAAGTACACAGATTGCAATTGAAAAAAGTGGTTTTTTCAGGCGTTGGTTTGACATCAACGGTGACATGCATATCTGTTGGTGTGTTCTATGCAGCAGTAATTGGCTGGATCATGCTCTACCTGGGATTGACCATCGGGGGCCAGAGTTATAAATGGACGCGCTGTGACAACTACTGGAACACTGACAGTAAGAGAATTTTCAACTTTTAAAGGTCTAAATAAGATTGCATCCCATCGGAGGAAAACACCGCTTGCTACAACACAAATTCTACCCTTCCCTACGCCTTCAACGGGACCTGTGTATCCGAACCTCGAAATGGCACGATGAATGGGGCTGAGGAGTTTTTCAGGTAATCGAGTTTTATTGTAAAGTTGTATTGTAATGGAGTTTTGTTGTGAACAGGTTACAAATCGCTTTAGAAACTATGTCACTCCTCGGTCTTCTGGAATAGAAGAATTTGGAAGCTTCAACTACCCAGTGGCCCTCTGTATTTTCATCCTTTACGTTCTTTGCGCTGCGACGAACATCAAAGGAATCAAAATTCTCGGAAAAATATCATATGTGAGTGGAATGTTTTACGAATTCTTAAGGCATCAACGGACCTTAATGACATTTTTATTAATTTTTATACAAATTTGTGCACGTTCCTAAAGCACCTTAGACCACAAAACGACGGCGGCTCTGATTTTGCCCCAACGTGTCTATTATAGAACTGGCCAAAACGGTATTCTGCCAAAAATCCGGAGATCATCGAATTCGGTTGTGAGCTAGGATTTAAGAATTGGTTGATGTCGTCAAAATAACTTTAAAACTGCCCGTTAAAGTCAATAAACACGTTTTTCCGCTATCGAGCTTACAGTAGCTTATTTGTTCTGTAGAAAATGCATTTTTGATTGTATCTCGCTCCATAGTGAGCCAAATTTCAATGTTAAAAAAGAAATGGATAGATATTTTTGCGTTATGTCTATCAGGTTTACTGCTAAAATTTTTAACGATAAAAACCTAAAAATTAAATTTTAAAAAAACCTCTTTAAAAAATTTCTTACTTTTCAGGAAAGTCTCATTTATCAGGAAAAAGAGTTTCCTGACTTTGTTTTGTTTTTGATAGCCTTAAGATTTAGATCTTTATTCTTTTGAAATGAAAAGTTTTCAAGTGGCTTAAGTTTTCCCGCTCAAACTGCGCGACTTCACATATTTCGCGCATATTGCGGCGTTGCAACATATTTTTCCATGAGAAACATTTGAAACATTTTAACAGTATAGCCGCACTAGATGAAAAACAAAATTATTCATCGATTTCCATTTTAACATTAAAATTTGGTTCAATTTGAAGCGAGACAATCCAACATATATTTTCTACAGAAAACTACCTTACCCTCAGTTAGGGCCGCTTTGGGGAGCAAGATGAAGTTGAAAGCGAATAACTGGCAAAAAATACATAATTAATGGACTAATTAGCCTAATTACCCAATTTTTTCACAGTTTGGAACTGGAGCCGTGGGCCAGCTTTGGGTTACGGGGGTCACCAAGTATGCCGCCCTGTTCGGAAAGCGTGGTTCCCGCCTTCCCCTCCTCAAAGCGAAGATGCTTTCAATTTTCCCTGGAAGGCTTGATTTTCGAAAGAGACTGCCGTCTTTTTTCAGTTCACTGTACCCCTCCCCTACATCGTGGTCTTAATCCTCTTCATTCGTGGAATGTTCCTGGATGGAGCCATTGACGGCGTCAACCTTTACCTATTCAAGCCTGATATGAGCAAACTGCTGAATTTTCAGGTAAATTACTCCAGAATACCAAATTCAATATCTTTAGACATGGGTAGCGGCTTTGAACCAGACTTGTTTCTCCCTAACGCTGGGTTTGGGTGCCCTGATCTCTCTGGCCTCCCATAATAAAAAGAAAAATAATTGCTTCCGAGATGCCCTAACTGTCATTCTTTTTGACACTTTGATGAGTGTTCTTGGAGGATTGGCGGTGTTTTCGATTTTGGGGTACTTGGCGAAACAGACGGGGAAGGAGATTACGAAGATTGTGGAGAATGGTGAGACTTAGAGAGAGAGCTTTCTAAAAAAAGAGAGAGAGAGAGAGAACCTCCCCACTTTTATGTCCCTCCCTCGTGTTCATCGTCTACCCCGAGGCCATTGCCACCATGCCTCTCCCATGGCTCTGGAATCTGCTTCTTTTCGGCATGCTCTTCTTTTTGGGATTCAGTTCCCAAGTTGGTAAGAATTTTGTTAAAATCGTGTCATTATGGAATTGTAGCTATCATTGAACTCGGGTGTGGTTATCTTAATACTACCTTCTCTTCGCTCAAAAAGAAGTGGATCGCTCCGATTTTGATCTCCGTGGTTCTATGTCTCTGTGCAATGTGTATTGCAACCGAGGTTCGTATCTCAGCAGCTTCGCCTTTTTGCCTCTTTGCCTCTTTGCCTCTTTGCCTCTTTGCCTCTTTGCCTCTTTGCCTCTTTGCCTATTTGCCTCTTTGCCTCTTTGCCTCTTTGCCTATTTTCCTGTTTGTCTCTCCGTCTCTCCGTCTCTTTGTCTCTCCGCATCTCCGTCTCAGTCTCAATCAAGTCTCAGTTTCCGTCTCCCCGGCCGCGGCTCCTCTCCCCTCTCTCTTTTTCTCTCTCTTTCTCTCTCTTTCTCTCTCTTTCTCTCTCTCTAAAAACCTCTTTAGGCCGGGTGGTACTGGTTCAACCTAATGGCCGATTGCGCAGCCCAAGCCAGTATCTTCGCCGCCATCACCTTCCAATTCGTTCTTTTCTATGTCTACGGTAAATCAGCCACCTTTTTGAACCCACCGTGTATTTTAAGGTTGGGGTAACTTATTCCGCGACTTGGAGAACATCTTCGGCCCCAAACCCAAAAACTTCCTTAGATTCGTGTTCTCCAGGCATTCACCCTACTTTTTCTTCTGTTGGGCTGTGGTCTGCCCCATCCTTGCTATGGTTGGTTGAAGTTTCTTAAAATTTCGAAAATTTTAGGTTGGTTTTGTATTGATTTTGGATCGAAAGTTTCCCACCCTGGGAAATTATGTTTATCCCACTTGGGCTGAGGTTGGTTTAAAGGTTTGGTCTCTAAAATACCGTAACCCTTAGGTCATCGGCTGGTTCCTCAATCTTGGGCCCATTCTTGCGATTCCTATTTGTCTTGCGATTGAATGCTGCCGTTTGATGTCGAAGGGAAAGGTTATTGATTTTTGGGAATACAGTAACCCAGCCATTCAGAGTTTGACCAACTTGTTCCGACCGGCTAAGGAGCACCCCTCGCACGATCGTATCCTCAGGAGAAAGAAGATTTCTTCTTCTGAGGGAGTGAGCGGCAGGGAGGAGTCTTCCACAGAGGCACAGGAGACACACTCTGTGTAGATATTCTTTGAATGAATGGAATTTTGTTGACAATAAGGTGAAATATTGGAGTTTTCATTCCAAGAGTTACCGAAAACGACGTAAAATCCAAAAAGCAAAACAATAGACTTGGCGGAGATTCGAACCTGGGACCTCCAGTGTGGTGGTGGCGACTTTCGCGCTGCGCCAATAATGTAGGTCGGCGCGCGCTGCATTCAAGCGCGCGCTAGGCGCCGCCAATGTCAACGCTCATAACTCGGCAGGCGACCTTTGAGAGGTTAATTAGGCGAACGGCGGCCGGAAAGATTCGGACCGTCGGCCGCTCAGTTGGACGGCCTGTGGCCCAAAAGGTGTTGGGGCGCCACCAAGGGTGACTGAAACTGGGCCCGGGCCGGCCCCGTTTTTTTCAAAAATCTATTTTTAAATGTAACTCTTTTCAAAGTCATTATTAAGTTCTGTTTGTTGCAAAACTTAGTTCTAATTGTGCAAAACATACTTTGTGAAGAAGGATTCAAACTACCCTATATAATTTTTTTTTTACATTTTTCATGGCCAAGAGGATTTTTCGTGGCTAAGAGGTCGGACTGGCAATCCGAAGTTAACCCAGTTCGATCACCCGTCGACAAAACTTTTTTGCCATTATTGTTTTAAGTGATTATTATGCTAGAGAAATATTTGCAGTGCATAAATAGTGTAAAACTTTTTTTCCAACTTTTAGAAATTTTGACTTCCGGCCGGGCCGGGCCGAAATTTTTTGGAGACCGGGCCGGCCCTCAGCCACCCTTGGGCACCGCCTAACAAGGGAATGAATTGTCATCAGTGTGGCCAAATGAACCGAGGTATATTGCAAAGTGTACCCTAGTACTTCAGTTTTAAGGAACTGTTTTCAAAATCTGCTTCCGACCCTTGGTTTTCGAGAAAACGCGCATTTTCTGTGGCCCACCCCACTGCCAAATTCGCTTCCCGAAAGTGGCCGGCGCGTGGGTCAAATTAGAACGTGATTTGGTGGTGCACTGGTAGAGTGTCTGACTACTATGCATAACCTTTTTGGTTCGAATCTTTGCGATGTTCCTATTTTTGCTTTTGTATTAAAGAAAGCGAAAATGTATTGAAAAACATTTCCCGGTTAAATTGGTTGTACATTTTTCTATTTATGTCGTGTTAATATGAAAAACACATGAATCATTTTAAAATATATTTGTAATTAAAATTTGAAATACAGCGTTAAACAATAAACATAGCAAAAATATTTTCGCTTTCTTTAATACAATAGCAAAAATAAGAACATCGCAAAGATTCGAACCAAAAAGTTTTTGCACAGTAGTCGGACACTCTACCAGTTCACCACCAAATCACATTTTAATTTGGCTTGCGCGCCAGCCCCTTTCGGGAAGCGAATTTGACAGTGGGGTGGGCCACAGAGAAATCGCGTTGTCTCGAAAACCAAGGGTCGGAAGCAGATTTCGAAAACAGTTCCTTAAAACAGAAGTATTGGGGCACACTTTGCAATATACCTCGGTTCATTTGGCCACACTGATGAAAATCCATTTCCTTTAAATAGGGGACCAATCCTGGCTACATTGGCTACATTGAACTGGCTAGATTGTACCAAAGTCGTGCAAGAAAGCAGAATACCTCTTAAAACTGAGATTGTAGCAGTGGACTACGCGATTGGTAAAATAGTGATGTCATCGTTCGCAAAGCAAACAATTTGTCATTTTCTACTCAAGATAAGAACTTTATGCAATTAGAACTGTATGGCAAATATCATTCATTCAAAATGCTGTCTAATAAAATGAAATACAAACAGAATACAAGCAAAATATGAAACTGTTATCAGCCACGCTTCTTCGAACAAAAGATAAGAAGATCCCTAGCAGTCCGGCTTATATAAGAAGTGCTGGTTACTTTGCTGTTGTCTGCGATGTTCTGCTTTCTTTCATTTCTCGCAGCATGCGCTTTTCTGGTGAATGGAGATGGTCAGTTTGTAGTAAAAAGTAATTTTCTCCATTTCATAAAAAAAATTTCTATAAAAACATTACTTTTATACGGAAATTCGCGTCCTACGGCCGCAAAGACACGCGTCTAATTAGGCAGTTTACGGCTGCACAGACAGCGGCCTTACGTTCAATTGGGCGGCCTGGGGCCGCACCCATTTGCGATCTTCGCCCTCGTTTAAATCGTCGATTAAGGTGGCCTGCGGCCGCAAATAACGGCTGTCTATGGCTACTCGACCTTTGGCCGTGAAAATTACGTAAAATAAGTAAAACTCGGCTGTTAAATTTAAAAAATGGAATACCGCATGAATTATTTAGGCGAATGCAATTCACCTTCGAATGTAATTCTCACCCCTGCTGGATACAATGCTTCTTTTACCAACTTTAGCTCGTTTAGCCAATGCTCAATCGCAGTAAGTTTTCGTTCTGCTTGCTGAAAATCACACGACCTACGACTTTCTTGTTCTCAATAACACATTCGGAGATGCATTTGCGTTAGTTTTAACTTTTTAGAACAAATAAAGGCGTGGAATAGTTTACCTAGGGACAATCATCATGTTGGTGTTAAAGACGGTCCCGAAGTTCACTTGGTTGCCGTTTACCCTTCAAACTTCACTGTGTTCTACATGACAAACTATCTTTCTTCTATGATTGTTTACGTCTCTGTCAGTTTTACCAGATGTGAGTTAAGCCCCGTGCAGCTTAACTTTGGATACTTTTGTGAAAAAGTTTTTCAGACGACCCTGCGACCAACTTGGTTGGATCGATTTCAACAGCTGAAAATGGCCCCTCCTCTTTGATCTATTTTCACGATTTTGTCAAAGGAAGTTCCTACAACATCAAGTCTGAAAGTGGAAATGTTAGTTTTCCGCTGGGGTTCGCGCGCCTACGACGCGCACCCTCCTGGCTCGCGGCCTTCGGCCGCACCGATACGCCCCCCCCCCCCGAAACAGACACACGCACATCAATACACGCACGCACGCACGCACGCACGCACGCACGCACGCTGATTTTCAGGTTCACCTAGAAGTGGCCTTTGGAGACGACAACAAAACCGCTGCAGGGTACGCTGAGCTGGACAACGTTTTTGTTTACGATGGTGGAAAAACCGCTGGCACGTACTGGCAATTTGTTTTATAAAATAAATTATTTTTATTTTTAGGTTGAAACACGTTTTCCAGACAGGATGGAAATCTACCGCCAACAACGTGATGATCTATGCATCTCAAACTCTCCGGCACAAAGCGGTCATCATGATCACCGATCAATCTAGTAAGCTTGTATTCTGGAAACGTTTTAAAACAGAGTTTCTCATTTTAGACGTTGCCCATCTGGATAGTCACCACGTGGAGTACGTAGATTCACAAAAGGCTTCGGACTGGATCACTATTGACAGTGGCACCTATTGGACTGGAAATCCTGGAGCTGTTACAATGATTGGAGATAAGGATGGACCTTCGTACACACTCCGAAAAATTCAATACTCGGTACAGTTAGACCTTTATAAAAAAGAGATGTTGAATTTAGAAGGACGGCACATTGTCTTACATTTCCGGAGGTCCTCATCTTAAATACCCAGATGCAACACCCCTCAATAGTGGAAGCATTCCGGTCACTATCACTGGAAACCTAAACACGTTCTACTCTTCAGATGGGTATTCCAAGATCAAGTACAGTGTGAATTAGTGATACTGTTTCATAATCAATCGATAAATTGATTTTGTTCATTGGGTCCTGACACAACCTTACATTTTGGCCCCGTGCCCCAATTTCAAATAACTAAAACTCTTGAAAATTTTCCATGCTTTTCATAATATAAATATTTTCAGCTACGGGAAAGTTTTCTGATTTTATATACTCACTCAAATGGAGAAATATGTGGTTGTGGTTTAAACGCGCTCCATTGCCAAAAATCTGACCTACCGCCATATGGGATTGAAACTTCGAGTGTTGGCGTTTGAATGTCGGGCAATTTGTTTTTCCACTAAAAATTATATTATGAAAAATACTATGTTTCATATCATATAAAAAGTGGAAACCTGCAAAATTGCTTTTTTGGGGAAGGGGCTCAAAAATTTTATTTAGTTGGTTTCCAAAAACAGTTGGTTTGACCAAAACCCCTCAAACCCTTGAAACCAGTTATTAACAAACTTTTCCATTTTCCTTGAAACGAACGCTTTCGGGAAGTGAAAAGTTCAAATTTTAACTGCGCGCGCTTAATTTTCGAGTTATGGAAGTTCAAAGTTTCACGGCCCCTTGCCGACAGAGCCATATAGAGGGCGCCGACGCCAAAGGAACGGTGGCGCAGTGCCTGGGTGCCAGACCTCCTAATGAAAGCTCCCGGGTTCGATACCGCGAGGACGGATTATTTTTGCATTTTGTTTTTCACCCCAGAAAACATCAGCTTTGCCCACTGCAATCTCAGAAAACATTTAAAATATACGGATTCTGGGCCAATTTACAAATTTATTTGTCTTCAGAAGTGCTTACAAACCTACGAGAAATCTCTCGGAAAAGCATTCTGGGTTCTCCCGGCCTTCGGCCGCTTTATTGGCTGCTTGGGCCGCATCGCGGCCATACTTCGAACACATCTGCGCGCTCAGGTCGGATCTCAAAGGGCGGCCGACAACGTTTGAGCTTTTTCGACATGAATCTGTGCGGCAGGTAATAATTAGCATAAAAGCGATTTCCGTTTGAAACATGCAAATTGCCATATTAACCGCTGCCATTTTCTCCGCTGCCATTTCCATCCGCGGCGGCCTTCTCGGGGGTCGGTGGAATGTCAGATTCCACTAGCAGATCTTCATGCATCGTGTAAGTGCCCAAATCCTTGGAATTTTTCAACCTTTCCCTTTCAGGAGCGAAAAATCCTCTAAGCAAAAGGAGAATGAGGAGAATCAGTGGGGAAACAAGGTGCAGTTCATCCTCTCGACCATCGGACTGGCAGTTGGCATTGAAAACGTCTGGAGATACCCCGGATTGGCTTATGAAAATGGAGGAAGTGAGTCGTTTTCAATGTATAAAGACCAAACATGCGTTTTAAGGTGCATTTCTGATCGCATACGTTACCTGTGGCTTTGCCTTTGGTCTCCCTGTGATGTACGCTGAGTTTATCATTGGACAGTTCACCCAGGCCAACCCAGCCAAGGCTTACTACATGTACGCTCCTGGTTTTGCAGGTGGGTTTTATTATTTGACTATCAACATGTTTTTGTTTCATATGTCATTCGAAAGAGAATTCAATTCTGTATAAAACTGTATTGATTAAAACTGTCTAATAGTCCTGGTCGCCGATATATAGTCGTTTTCAAGCGCGCAGGCGCCCGGTGCAGCTCGCGCCCGCCAGCGTAAAGGGGTGCTGCGCCGCCCCTGGTTCGAGAAGAACGTGGCGCAGCTGAGAAGACCGCGGACTTATAAGCAGAGGGTGGCTGGTTCGAACCCCCTCCGCTAACTTTTTGTTGTAACTGACACAAAGTATAACTTCAAAGGGTTTGAAAAACCAAGAAGATTCTTTTAAAATGAATATTCAGTAATAGTAAAAGTTTTCCTAAATTTGTTATACTTGGAGGAGATGTGATAATTTTTGCACCGTTTTTAATTGCAGCCTTCGAGGGCGGAGCCTACCGCAATGTGCCGCATGGTTTCCGCAACGCGTTAAACCGCGGGCAAAAAACGAGATAAAGCACGATACACGCGCAAACCGGAAAGCAAAAAATGCGTTAAACAGCGAAGAGGAAAAGCGTGTGAACAGCGGGCATGAAAATCGCGCTAAACAGCGGGCATGAAAAACTCGTTAAACAGCGAGAAGGAAAAACGCATTAAACAGCGAGCAGAAAAAAGTATTAAGGAAAAACGTTAAACAGCGGGCAGTTAATACGCGGTAAACAGCGAGCAGGAAAGTGCGCTAAACAACGGGCACGAAAAGACGCTAAACAACGGGCGAGAAAAACGCGTTGAACAGGAGCAGGAAAAAGTGTTAAGGGAAAACGTTAAACAGCGGGCAGTTAATACGCGGTAAATAGCGCGCAGGAAAGTGCGCTAAACAGCGGGCAGGGAAAATGCGATAAACAGCGGGCAGGAAAAACGCGACAAACAGCGTACAAGAAAAATGCGTTAAACAGCGGGCAGGAAAAACGTAGGTGGCAGGAAATTCGCGTGAAACAGCAGGCAGGAAAAACGCGATAAACATCGTACAGAAAAAATGCGTTAAACAGCGGGCAGGAAAAACGTAGGTGGCAGGAAATTTGCGTTAACCAGTGGGCAGTAAAAACATGTTAAACAGCGGGCATGAAAAAAGCTGTAAATAGCGAACAGGAACAACGCGTTAAACAGCTGAAAGGGAAAAAACGTTAAATAGCGTACATGAAAAAGAGTTAAACAGCGAGCAGGATAAACGCGATAAACAACGGGCACTCTTTGGCTGTGAGACCTATTGTTTCTTCGTTAATCTAACCCTAACCATCCCATTTTCCAGGTCTCGGCTTGGCTGCCATTTTGACCTGCACAATAGTTGCCGTTTTCTATGCCGTCGTCATCAGTTGGGCCATGCTCTACCTGAGATTGACCATCGGGGGCCAGAGTTACAAATGGACACGCTGTGACAACTACTGGAACACTGACAGTAGGGCTTCTTTCGTTCAATAGAACCGTTTTTAGGATGCATAGAATCCGATGCCAATATAGCCTGCTACAACGAAAACTCCTTACTCCCCTATGCGTCCAACGGCACATGTGTCTCCGAACCTCCTAAGGATACAAGGAATGGAGCTGAAGAGTTCTTCATGTAAGCTAGATTACTAGAAAACTACATAATTTGATTTAGAAACTTCGTCACTCCCCGTTCCTCGGAAATAACGGAATTTGGTGAATTCAATTACCCTGTGGCTATCTGTATCTTCATCCTTTACTTTATGTGTGCTGCAACCAACATCAAAGGCATAGAGATGCTCGGAAAGCTGTCTTATGTGAGTTAGACTTTCGTAATTGGAAGTTTGGTTGAAATTGTGGAAAAAAGATTTCCGCAAGTTTTGAATTCAAAATTCTTTGCCGCCCGAAAATACAAAATGACGCTGCGCCAACACACGCCATGTTGGCGGCGTGGCGCAGCCGGTAACAGGTTGGACTCATAAGCTGAAGGTAATGAGTTCGATTCCCCCGAGCTAAATTTTGTTTTGCAATCTTGTTTCTTCCAGTAAAACACATTTTGAACTCACGTTCTTGATATTTACAAAGCTTTAATTATTCAATCGAAGTTTTAGCTTCAATGAGCTTAGTCAAAACCTCTCAAAGGGGCGAGCTTCTCACTTACAACGGTTGCTTTTCAAAGTTTTAAAAATGTTTCCTTGAATAATTCAATGGAATTCGGGTCAAAAAAATTCTTTTTTTTTTTAGCTTACCGTGCCCCTGCCCTTCGTCGTCGTTATGATTCTCTTTATCCGTGGACTGTTCCTCGATGGAGCTATTGACGGCGTTAAGCACTATCTCTCCAAGCCCGATATGAACAAGTTATTGGCTTTTCAGGTAAGAATTCATTTCTCAGAGCCAAGCATCGTGCTTTTTCAGACTTGGGTAGCCGCCATGAAGCAAGTATGCTTCTCACTGGCTTTGGGAATGGGAGCTCTGATTTCTCTCGCCTCACACAACAAAAAGAGGAACAACTGCTTCCGAGATGCCCTAACTGTCATTCTTTTTGACACTGTAATGAGTGTAATTGGAGGATTGGCGGTGTTTTCGATTTTGGGTTACTTGGCTAAACAGACAGGGAAGGAGATTACGGATATTGTGGAGAACGGTGAGAATTAGAGAGAGAGAGAGAGAGAGAGAGAGAGAGAGAGAGAGAGAGAGAGAGGGAGACTCATCTCCTTTAGGCCCCTCCCTCGTATTCATCGTCTACCCTGAGGCTATCTCAACCATGCCTCTGCCCTGGCTCTGGAATGCACTCTTCTTTGCAATGTTGTTCCTACTTGGATTCACTAGTATAGTTGGTAAGGGATTTTAAAATTTCAGATAATCACATTTTCAGTTATAATGGAGTTTCTCTGTAGCTTCATTTGTACCACATTCCCTTCAATCAGAGTCAGATGGGTGCTTCCGATCATTCTTTCTATGGGACTTTGTCTTTGTGGGATGCTTATTGCCACTGAGGTAACGTTCTCTCTCTCTCTTTCAGTCTCTCTCTCTCTCTCTCTCTCTCTCTCTCTCTCTCTCTCTCTCTCTCTGTTTCTGTATCTCTGTGCATCTCTCTGTATCAATTTGTATCGCTCTCTCGGTCTCTCTCTCTTTCTCTGTTTCTTTCTCTCTGTGTCCGTCGTTATCTGTGTATACCTCTCTGTATATATTTCTCTCTGTCACTGTATGTCTCTCTGTATCTCTTTATCTCTCTTTGGATCTCCCTCACTTTCTCCGTCTTTCTCTCTGTCTCTCTTTGTGTATATCACTCTGTATTTCCCTCTGTATGTCTCTCTTTATGTGTGTATCTCTCTGTATCTATTCTCTCTGTCACTGCGTATATCTCTATCTTTCTCTCTCTCTCTCTCTCTCTCTCTCTCTCCCTGTTTCTTTCTCTCCGTCTCTCTCTGTTTCTCTGTCTCTGTACCTCTCGCTCTTTGGATCTTTCTGTGTATCTCTCTCTGTGTATTTCTCCTTGTGTCTCTCTGTATTTCACCATGTATCTCTCTATATCTCCCGCTGTATCTTTCTTACTGCCTCTCTCTATGCCTTTCTCTCTCTGTGTCTCTCTCTATCTGTGTATTTCTCTCTCTTTATCTCTATATCTCCCTCTTTTAGGCCGGGTGGTACTGGTTCAACCTATTTGCCGATTTCACAGCTTCAACAAGTCCTCCCGCCGTGGTCGTTCTGGAACTCGTACTTTTCTACGTTTACGGTATTTTCCCTCTGCAATATCGTACTTTTCGTATGTCATTAAGGTTGGAAGAACTTTTCCCTCGATTTGGAGAGCATCTTCGGTCCTAAACCTAAAAACTTCCTCAGTTTCCTGTTTTCCAAGCAGTCGCCCTACTTTTTCCTCTGTTAGGCTCTGATCTGCCCTGCCATCGGTTTAGTAAGTAATTTTTTTCTCGAAAATCTATGTTCTGTTTCAGTTGTGCTCCGGACTTTCGCTCAACAGGGATGTCCCTTTCAAAATTGACAATTATGAAATTCCCATTTGGGCTGAAGTTGGTTTGGTTTTTAAGACGTCGTGTAAGACTTCAGAAAACTAATGTACACCATTCCTATGACCTCTCCTGACACTTTTGGAATTTGGTCAGTTTTTGTTCCCGGGTTACGGTAGTTTGAAGTTGAACAGGGTGAAAAATCAAAATCAACGAAAAAGGTAAGTTGTAAATTAAACTGCTTTTCTAAAACGATTACAAATTAATAATCAACAATTTAATTGAATTAAAAAAAATTATCGGTTAAAAACGCGAAATTCTGAAGTTTTTTCAAGTTTTTCGAAAGATTTCCAAAAACGGGAAACGACTCTTAATAATAGCTCAATTTTGGACATAATTTGGTACAACTTTGCTTTTTAGACCAAAAAAATCGGTGAATACTAAAGTTGTCAAAAGTGCGTTCAAAAAGGTATGACTTTTTTGGTTTAGCATGTTCAAGAGCAGATTCTGCCTGAACGTGAACAAATGGAAACCATAAACGGAATATCATTGTTTTGAAATGTAGGTAAAACAAAATATCAGAGGGCGGATTCGAACCCGGGTCACGAGATTTGTAAGCGAGGATGTTACCCCGCTGCCATCCGCGGGCTCGCTTTGTAACTTTCCGCCAGCGCCCGACCGACACCGTAGCAAAGTGGCAACGTCATCGCTCACAAATCTCGCGACCCGGGTTCGAATCCACCCTCTGATATTATGTTTTTCATACGTTTCAACAACTTTATTAACAATTACAATCCGTTTATCGTAGTTGTCTCTTCACGTTCAGGCCGAATCTGCTCTCGAACATGCTAAAGCCAAAAAAAGTCATAGCGCATTTTTGAGAACTTTTGCATCAACCGATTTTCTACGTGTAAAAGCCAAAGTTGTGCTACATAATGTTAAATTATTACTATCGAACTAGTATAGTTAGCCTTCGACACCATTTTCAAAAAAAACAAAAACATGGAAAACCTCTAAAATTTGGCGTTTTTCTTCTTAATTTTGTCAGTTTTACAGAAATCGTATATTCGGATTCGTTCTCGACATCGAATTTTCTGTCAGAAAACATCTATAACTTATCGTTTTGGTAAACTTTGATTTTTCACCATATCCAAATACAACCTACCGTAACCCGGGAAAAATTTTCACCATATCCAAATACAACCTACCGTAACCCGGGAAAAATTACCAGAGTCCAAAAGTTTCAGGATTTCATTCAGTGGTCATACGAAGGTTTTGCATAAGTTTTCACAAAATAAGGCTGCTTACAAAGACGGCGTCTTAAGGTCGTTAACTTAAAGCAGCATTTAGGTTTTTTAACGTGGGACCTCTCTTGACCATTCCCGTTTGTGCTTTGGTTCAGTACTACCGCCTAAGGCAGAATGGATTGGTAGGTTGATTGAAAAAACTACAGTAACCTGATTTCAAGGGTCTGGCTCACCTGTTCCGACCGGCTAAGGAACACCCCTCCTACGACCGTATAAACAGAAAGAAGGAGATTGAATCGCCGGAGGAGTTCACCGATGAGGAGGAGGAATCGAGCAAGGAGACTGAAATTGTGTCTCCTTAGATTATTTACTTAAATGGAATAAAAGTTGTTTCTTAGTTCATTCATTTTTCAGCTTTTGGGACAGAATCGAAATTCCTCTTCGTCCGCCTTCGTTCGACACGCAGTTTATCTCCTAGCGCTTCACTTCATTGCAGTTTGTCTCATTCTGCCTCGGTCTCCCTGTTTTCCCCTCACTAGGGAAGTCGGCCAACATCACCGTGGAGTTATGGGTTGAGCTATATATCATTGAGAAGGGCATGGGATGGGGATACAAGAAGTGAAGTCAAAAGTTGCCAACCTCTTTTCGTTTTCGAGAAATACGCGTTTTTGTGCGCGCGAACCCCGCGGTTTTCCCAGCGCCGGCATAAAAGCCCGCGGCGCGGGCCTGGTTACCGTGGCAGGGTGGTCCAGGGGTAGAGGCCCCAGCTCGTAAGCAGAAGGTCACGGGTTCAATGTCCCTATGCTGTTATTCTTTTGCTTTTTGTCCAACTTTTCGAAAAACACGAACTTTATAACGTTTGTAAGTGAATATGTTTTTTGTAAAAAGGGAAATGTTGCCAAAAACAAAAAAATGACAAGGAAGTTTTAAAAAAAAACAAAAAAAAAATCACACTGGTCTGTATGTTGTTCAGCTACCGTTTTCAAACACTTTCCTTGTTTCAAAAAGAAAATGGAATTTTCTTTAAAAAAATTTTTCACTTACAAAAGTTATAAAGTTCGCATTTTTCGAAAAGTTGGACAAAAAGCAAAAGAATAACAACATAGGGGCATTGAACCCATGAGCCTCTGCTTATGAGCCGGGGCCTCTACCCCCTGGACCACCCTGCCACGCAAACCAGTCCCGCGCCGCGGACTATTATGCCGGCGCTGGGAAAACCGCAGGGTTTGCGCGCACAAAAACGCGTATTTCTCGAAAACGAAAAGAGGTTGGCAACTTTTGACTTCACTTCTTGTATCCCCATCTCATGCCCTTCTCAATGATATATAGCTCAACCCATAACTCCACGGTGAGGTTGACCGCCTTCCCTAGTCAGTCTCCTTGAGTTTGTCTCCGTTTACCCCCCCCCCCCCTCCATTTGAGCTGCCTTTACGTTTCTACGCGCCCCAAGGCGGGGTCGGCGCGGGTAGCCCGAATCAATAAGAAATTTTTGGTTTACAGGCGCGCGCGCACACAATTTTATGCAAACTGGATTCGACAATGACGTAAAAACGTACAGGCAACACGCTGGTGCAAGTGGTTTTTGCAAATTTAAACGTCTAGCCTCTGCAAATGCAATTAAAAACGAATTTTTGATATAAACAGTTTTAGATGTTAAATTTTTAGACCGCGGGATTTCTTTCATGTTTTCGATGTAAATAAAATCAACACTTGAAATGAAAAACAAAAATAAAAAATCCATGTTGGCGGATATATTTTTATTCAGCATTGTTTGAAATAAACTCGTGGAACTGACTCAATTAGCATTAGATTTTTGAAAAAGGGTTACTTTTTCTGGATTTCCCCTTTTTACCCTAGGTGAAAAACTCATAGGGCAGTTGCTCTATGAAATTACCCTAGGTGAAAAACGCATAGGGCAGTTGCCCTATCAAAATATCCTAGGTGAAAAACGCATAGGGCAGTTGCCATTAAGGCCCTTGTTGGCAGGATGCTCGTTTGGGGACATCTATACATTCCTATATCAATGTCTTCTCTTTGATACATTGATACAATAGTTGCCTTGTGATCAACGCTGAATGCCGTGCCCATGACGCTTCTGCGAAAGAACCACGCTAATAAAAGGAATGTTCAATCAGTTCGACCGGCGCTCATTTCTTGGACGGGCGAATGCCGAAATCAACGAGTTCCATTTCACCGTAAGCCAAATTTTCCTTTTTGCATAAGAGAACTTTTAGAATCGATGCTCCAAATGAAGCAAAAGATGACAACGGAGAAAAACAGTGGTCAAACAGATTCCAGTTCATTCTCTCAGCAATTGGTCTAGCTGTTGGACTTGGAAACGTTTGGAGATTCCCCGGATTGGCCTATGAAAATGGAGGAAGTAGGTGGTTCTTAAGGCCTTAACGTACTTAAGGCGCCTTCCTAATTCCCTACATAACAAGTGGTTTCATCTTCGGTCTGCCCGTCATCTACGCCGAGTTCATCATCGGACAGTTCACTCAGGCCAACCCAGCCAAGGCTTTCTACATGTACGCCCCAGCTTTTCATGGTGGGTCTGATCTATCATAGAGCTCTTAGTCCACTTACGTTTTTTAATTTTTTCCGTACACACTCATAAATATGTTAAGATCTGCGAAAAAAGTTCTAAATCCGGTTAAGGATGTTTTGTCGTAAATTATTTAAGACCGTAAAGAACAAATTTCTTTTCGTAAGCCATTTAAAGCTATTTTATCTATATACCATTCTAGATCTGCGATATATATATATATATATATATATATATATATATATATATATATATATATATATATATATATATATATATATATATATATATATATATATATATATATATATATATCGCAGATCTAGAATGCATAAAACCTTAACTGCCTTACGGTCTTGGTGCTTAGGGCCTTAACTCTTTTACCGAATATTATCGTTGCCGAAACCGTATCTGACTTAAGTGTTTTTCTCAGGCCTTCGAGCATGTTCATAAACAATTTAAGAACGTAAAGAGCCTTAAGAATGTATGTCTTAAGGTATGTCTTAAGTTCTTAACCTAGTTACAACATGTTCGTAAGTGCCTTAATTTACTTACAAACAAATATACGGTAAAACACTTCAAGAACATTCATTTAAGAGCATGTTCACTTTTCAGGAACATACCCTTGAACAGTTTAAACTTTAAACTACCTTAAGTGTCATAAGTCCTTAACCAATTTACGATAAAATAGCTTTAAATGGCTTACGAAAAGAAATTTTTTCTTTACGGTCTTAAAAAATTTACGACAAAACATCCTTAACCGGATTTAGAACTTTTTTCGCAGATCCTAACATATTTATGAGTGTGTACGGAAAAGATTAAAAAACGTAAGTAGACTAAGAGCTTGGTCCTTAAGGCCTTAACCTATTCACGATCAAAAACCTTAACTGACTTAAGAACTTGTTCTGAAGGGCCTAACTTAACACCTTATTCTTAAGGCCTTAAGAAGTTAATGATAAAACAACCTTAACATGGTTAAGAACTTTTTTCTAAAGAACTGAACCTATTACGAGTGTGCACGTAAAAAAATAAAAAGACGTTAAGTGGCTTAAGGGGATGTTCCTTCAGCCTTAACTTGTGACAAACATGGTCTTGAACGGTTTTCAACAACGTTAAGTGTCTTAAGAAATTGTTCTTTAAGGCATTAACCTATTTACTATCAAAAAACCTTAACGAAATAAAGAACATGTTCCTTATGGCCTTAAATTATTTCCGATAAATTAATCTTAACTAACCTAAGAACTTGTTCCGTTGGGTCACAAATCGTAAATTGGTTAAAGTCTTAAGGCACTTAGTGTGGTTTAACCGGTCAAGAGCAAGCTCGTTAAAAGTTAAGGCCTTAAGGAAACTTTTTCTTAGCTTACTCTTAACTGACTTATGATTCCAGTGTTCTTAAAGGAATCTTAAAGGACAAACAACGTTAAGTGACTTAAGAACTTATTAAACTTAACGTTTCAGGCGTCGGTTTTCTCGTTATCTTAATTTCTATTGGAGTATCAATCTACTACGCCGTGGTCATCGGCTGGGCCATGCTCTACCTGGCTTTGACAATCGGAGCTCAGAGTCACAAGTGGACCCGCTGTGACAATTTCTGGAACACCCCCAGTAAGGTCACTAAATTTTTAGCTAACCCCTTTTCAGACTGCATTTCTTCTGAAGACAACGTTGCCTGTTTCTCGAAAATACCCTCGCTCCCTTATGCCTTTAACGGCACTTGTGTGTCCCATTCCCCTCCAAACACGAGGGTGAATGGAGCCCAAGAGTTTTTCAAGTTCTAGTTTCTAGACTGAAATCTATTTATAACCTATTTTAGAAGATATGTCACTCCTCGTTCGGAGGGAATAATGGATTTCGGAGATTTCAACTATCCTGTCTTGGGCTGTCTTGGAGTTCTCTACGTCTTGTGTGCTTTCACTAACATCAGGGGAGTGAAGATTCTGGGAAAGATGTCCTACGTGAGTTGATAGTTTGCCCGATAGCGCAGTGGTCAAGGCATGGTGTTTGTAAAGTCGAGTATAACACTGTCGTAGAATTTCTAAGTGCTTCGTTTGGGCTGAAATTCGGTCTAAAACCTTCTATGCCTTAAAGGGATTGTTAGGGGCCTTTTTATGCTACAGTACCCCCACGGTAATAAAAACCAACGCGGCACTACCTGCGATTACGATTGCCCGCGACTACTCCTTTGGGATTTGGTGAATTGATTTGGCTGCGAGAATCAAACCTCTCGCTGAGAGACGCAGACAGAACGAGAAACGCCGCCGAGAGCCTTTTTCCACAGCCCACTCGGCTACCAGCTATATTTTTATGCATTTTCATATATTTTACGACAGTTATTTAGCGTGTAATTATTTTATATAGTGTAAAAACCGAAAAACGATTAAAATACACTTTTTAGAGCTAAAATTAAAACCGGGTTTGAAATTCCGCAAAGAAAATTTTGGCCAAGTGCCAGCTTGCCGATTTGCGCACACTTTTCTGTAAACACCGCGACATCGCCTCTGCGCATGGCCGTTGGCTGAAAGCCGTTGGAACAAAATTTTTATCTTATTCATCGTTAAAATACTTTTTTTATCGGATACGTGCATAAAAAATGGGTATGGAATCCTGAAATAATAAATTATGAATAATCAAATAGAATAAACTTGCAAAAGGCCCCTGACGGTCCCTTTAAATACCTTAAAAATAAACAGTTGTGGAGATATCGATTTTTCTAACCCTAGGCGCAAAGTCTTGTAAAACCTTCAAAGTTTTTGAATGATTAAATTGCTTTTTGTAGAAAATTTTATTTGCAGAAATTTCAAGTTACTACGATGCTTTATCCTGCAAAATTAAAACATTTAAAAAATATGCTTACACAATCAAATTTTACGCATACTTTTGCGTCAAATAAGTTTTTTTTAATGAAAAATTTGTACGACTATTTTTGTTTAAAATAAAGTTAAATTTGCCAAGACAGCCGAAATTAGCCCAAACAAAGTTCTTTTTGTAAGTGGCTATTTTTGTAAGTGGATTTTTTTTTTGCCAAAATAGTCAAAATTTTTATTTCCAAAGACTTATTTTTGTGCAAAGATTCGTGCTTTCAAGTGGTAAAAATCGTAAAAAAAACATTTTAAAACTTTTTTCTGGATGTGCAATCGTAATAGTTAAAGTTTGTGGAAATGAAATTTGCTACGAAACCTTTTTTTTCAATTTGAAATTTGGTAAACTTTAAAGGTGGTACAATTCACTTTTTGGGCGCCTACCGTTACCCGGGTCAAATAATCGATTCTAGACTTTTCATTTTAAGGTTTTTCAGCATTGTGAAGAGTTTAGATTGAATTTCAGTCGAAACGAAGAAGTTTGAAAAGTAACGACGATTCTCTGTTCGACTTGTGAAGACGAAGCTGTCTGCAAATTTGAAATATTGATTTTTTTATTGCTGGCTTAAAGGGGCAGTAAGGGGCCTTTTCATTTCATTTTCGATCGGAAACGGTCGGAAATTATGCGAATGAACTATGCTAAATTGTCTCGCACCCTCCTCATTTTCACAGCTATCTCAGTCAATTAGAATGAATTCGGTTCATTAGCATCCCTTGTAAATACCGGACACGCAGGGCGTACTGGCCATCCGCACAATCTGCGGATGGTCGGCCGTTTTTGGACACTTTAAAGCCAGGTCTATCGAAAACGGTACATTTCCGACCCATAGTCATATACATTTTCTTGATCAGCGAATTTTTCTCTCCTAGATGAGCCAATGTTGTAAAACCCGCCTGACTGTCCCTTTAAAAATCGTTTTTTCTCTAGATTACCGTACCCCTTCCCTACATAGTCGTTTTAATTCTCTTCATACGAGGTCTCTTCTTGGATGGAGCCATGGATGGAGTCAAGCACTACTTATTCAACCCGGATATGAGCAAGTTGTTGGATTTTAAGGCAATTTTTACCATATTTAAAAGAACAAATAACATTTAGACGTGGGTGGCCGCTTTGAACCAAACATGCTTCTCACTAGCTTTGGGAATGGGAGGTCTGATCTCTTTGGCCTCACACAACAATAAAAGGAACAATTGCTTCCGAGATGCCCTAACTGTCATAATTTTTGACACACTGATGAGTGTAATTGGTGGATTGGCAGTGTTTTCGATTTTGGGGTACTTGGCAAAACAGACTGGGAGAGAGATTAATGATGTTGTTGATTTTGGTAAGAATGTGTGCGTGTGCGTGTGCGTGTGCGTGTGCGTGTGCGTGTGCGTGTGCGTGTGCGTGTGCGTGTGCGTGTGCGTGTGCGTGTGCGTGTGCGTGTGCGTGTGACAGAGAAAGAGAGAGCGAGAGAGAGATAAAAAGGAGAAAGAAAAATGAGATGTTAGCAATGACCTGTTAGGATTTAAAAAGTTATAAGTTAAATACGATAAATCCATCGTTTCGCCCCCAAGCATCTGACGGTGAAAGAATCAATATAAAGAGTGAGCGGGGCATGGTTAAAATGAAATGTTAAATTGAAAGGTAAATTCTTCATCAGAGAAGCCTCACTCTAGTTACTACATATAGGAGAAAAGAAAGAAACATAAATACAACTTAGATATTATGAAGTTTAACAGAGGGAATTTAGAAATACAAGTAACAACACATGAGATAACAGAAATAAGAGGAATGACCTGTGGGACGGCGTTTTATAGGGAATGGGTGCAAAAAGCGATATCGATTACGCGACCCTCGCGTTCACGGGTTCGTTTGACCCCGATAATTACTTGGTAGACATTTGATCAACGCGGATAAACGAATGGATTTGTAAGCTATTCCGCTGGATTTTTAATTTTTAAGGCTTCTTATTAAACTTTTAACTAAATCCAAAGTTGTATAATTATACTTAGCTCGAATTTCTCTATATTTCCACAATACTTTGAATAAATGTGCATCTACAAATTCGTTTTTATAACCGTTATTCACGACATTTTTATATAGCATTTTCACTCTGTTTTCAAAATCGCTTTTTAAACTACAGCTTCTAAAAATTCTAACTGTTTCCCCTGTTACAGTATTTAAAATTAAGCTTGTATGAATGTTAGAATCACTGTGAGGATATCGAATAATTTCAAAGCAATAATCATCAGTTTTGTTATACAGCTTTGTTTGTATACGATTGAGAAAGAGTGGACAAAGGAGAGACTGAGACAGATAGAGTCAGAAATCACTTTTCAACTAGGCCCCTCTCTCGTCTTTGTCGTATACCCTGAGGCAATTGCAACTATGTATTTTCCCTGGCTTTGGAATTTACTCTTCTTCTCCATGTTGTTCTTCCTAGGCTTCAGTGCCCAAGTCGGTAAGACGATTTTAATTTCCAATTTGAAATTTATTTTCAGCTCTGATTGAACTGCTGTGTGGTTTTGTTCACACAACATTTTCTTCGATCAAAAAATTATGGATTACGCCAATTATATGGGTGGTTATTCTGTATTCCTCAGCGATAATTATGACGACTGCGGTAAGAGATAATTGCAATTTATCTAAAAACTTGCGTGTAACTAAAACATTGTTTTTTTGTCGAAAGAATTGCCGACCTGCCGAATCGACCTGATTAACCTTATTACATTCTAGTTATTGTACTTAATTGGTCTAAACTTTTGATTGAAAATGAATTAATTGCAACCTTATTTATATGAGGTTGCAATTAGACAATTAATTGCAAATGCATTTGTGCAACTTAATTGCACTTGAAATTAAAATGTAATTAGCCTAATTGCAACAATAATACTGAACTTTTTTACCAGGAATGTATTCGCAATTAGCCCAATTGTAACATAATGCATGGCTTAATTGTTACACTTAATTGCAAAAGACTTAACAAACTAACTATTATGCCCAATTGTCTAGACTTTCAATTAGATTTTTTGTTAACGCAACCTTATCACATTAATTGATTTAATTAGTAATTTTTTCAATGATAATTAACTCTACACCTAATTACTTTACATAATTGCACTGGGTATTGAAGTGAAATTAGCCAGCCTGTTTAATGTACTTTAATTGACTAGATATGTAATTGCAATTATCCTAATTAACCTAATTGCAATTAAAGTGTTGCATCTCAGTGCTCTACACACTTAAAACTGAATTGAAACTGTATTAACTGCAACCTTGTTACTTTGCCTAATTGCACTCGACACTTAATTGCAATTATCTCTTTCAAACCTAGTTGCACTGGTAAGAAAATTTCAATTGACCTAATTGCAAAATTTTTACAACTTAATTGCAATCTAACTGCTATGTCTAATTGCCTACGTTTAATTTTAATTATCGTTAAAACAACGAAACACCTTTACATAATTTAATTTCACCAATTTTTTAATAATAATTAACTTTGCACTAATTACTGCACCTGAATGCACTGGGTATTGAAGTGAAATTAGCCTGCTTTCAACCTAATCACTGAACTTTATTTTATGTAATTACAATTAGTCTAATAAACCTGATTGCAACTTAATTAGTGTTCTTAATTGATCTACACACTTAATTTCAACTGAATTATCTGAAACATTATTACTTTGCCTAATTGCACTCGACACTTAATTGCAGTTATCTTTTGCAACCTGATTGCACTGGAAATTAAATTGCAATTAACCTAATTGCAACATTTCACAACTTAATTGCAATCTAACTGCTATATCTAATTGCCCACTTTTAAATGGAACTATTGTTTATGCAGCCTAAACACATTAATTAATTTCTCTAGTTTTTTAATGATAATTAACTTTACCCTAATTTCTGTACCTAATTGCCCTGGATATTGAAGTGAACCTAGTTCACTTTCAACCTAATCATTGCGCCTAATTCAATGGAATTACAATTAGCCTGATTTACCTGATTGCAACCTAATAATTGTGCTTAATTGATCTACAAACTTAATTGCAACTGACTTAATTGCAACTAAATTAATATACCTTATTGCACTAGACAGTTATTGTAGTTTTCTTTTGTAACTTATTGCACTGGTAATTAAAGTGCAATTACCCTAATTGCAACATTTTTACCTAATTGCTCGAAATATTGACTTAATTGAAACTTAACTACTATGTCTAATTGCCCACCTTTAATTGCAATTATCATTCTTGCAACCTAACCACTTTACATAATTTCACCAGTTAATTAATGATACTAATTACTGTACCGATTTTAACATAATTACTGCACTCAATTTTACTATACATGTAGTTACAATTAGTCTAATAAACCTAATTGATACCTAATAATTGTGCTTAATTCATCTACACACTTAATTGCGTCCTAATTATTACGTTTAATTGCACTAAACACTTAATTGCAATTAAGGCCGGCTGGTACTGGTTCAACCTTATGGACGGTTTTGTCTGCGCTACAAGTCCTTTTGTAGCAGTTTTCTTCGAAGTCGTCCTGCTGGCTTACGTATACGGTAATTTATCGATTTTTAAATTTACTTTTGTTTTTTTTTCAGGTTGGAGAAATGTTTCGGCTGACATGGATATAATTTTCGGTTCCAGGCCGAAAAACATCATCTGGTACTTGTTTTCAAAGCAATCGCCCTATTTTGCTCTTACTTGGTTCGTCATCTGCCCCATTCTTGCTTCGGTAATGAAACGTTACATAAACCTTGATAATTTCGCTTTAGGTGGCCGCATTTTTATCAATTTATGAGAGAAAAGTTCCAATGGAGATAAAATTAAGTGAAAACAACATCTACCCGCTACCAATTGGGGCTGAGGTTGGTTTAGGACAAGATTTATCAACAACATGTTTTTTTAAGTTAAAAACTCTATTTAAAACGTAATTTAATCGATTTTCGGCCCAAAATCTATCTAAAATCTTCCTTGAACACACAGCCTAGACCACCTGGAAATTTTCAAGTCATTATCGATTTTTAACAGGATTACGGTACTGAAAATTTTCAAAATTTGCCAAACTTATTGAAGAATTTGAATTCAATTGAAATTTTGTGCACTTAAAGAGTCGAAAACCCTAAACAGTCAAAAAATTAACTTTTTTCGACCTTCTTCATATAAGGGATGCAAACTGTCAAATTTTTCTAGATCTTTTCGAATAAAATACCAAAAAAAAAAATAAAACTAAAAA
Source organism: Oscheius myriophilus (assembly GCA_964057215.1). Taxonomy (NCBI): domain Eukaryota; kingdom Metazoa; phylum Nematoda; class Chromadorea; order Rhabditida; family Rhabditidae; genus Oscheius; species Oscheius myriophilus. The sequence continues at coordinate 2,122,480 of OZ059902.1, read as the reverse complement.
AAAGAAAAACTTTTCAAAAACCGAAAAAAAAACTTTTTTTTAAATTTTTTTTTCTATTTCGAAATCTGAAAAAGTTTTTTTTTAAAATTTCTATTTAAAAAAAATTTAGATTGTTTTTTTTCGATTTTTGAATAATTTTTTTTTCGTTTTTTCACCAAACAAAAAAATTTTTAAAAAAATTGCAAAAATTGTTTTAAAAGAAACGAAAAAACAATCAAAAAAAACTTTTAAATGAATAAAAATAAAGTTTAAAAATAAGAATTTTTTCAATTTTTTTCAAAAAAAAAAAAGAAAAGAAAAAGTTATATTAAAAAACTTATATATTTAATGTAATTAAAATAATATTTAAAAAAAGTGTTTTGTAGGCTAGATATGCAGGGTGGGTAAAATAGGTTTCTATTCAAGTGGAAAATATATACTAACTAAAAGTAAGAAAGAAAAAAGCGCAATTTCATTAGCAAAATTCGCTTTTTCGAGTTTTTGAGACTCCTTAGCAGAAGTGCACAAAATTTTCGCTTTTTCGGTGGTTTTTTGTCTATCCGTGCCATATTTCATTATTTTTAACGTTTTACCTACCGTAATCCAGATAACAAATCGAAATCAATCTAAAACTTTCACAATGGCGTATATTATCGACAACATTTGAGGCAATTCTGAGCCTTTGAACTTTTTTCCTATTTATCGGGCAAAAAATGCAACAGGTGCACGGTTTTATGGGCAGCGAGGAATTGGCGCACGCGATTCAATCGATAATTTGTACCAAACTTTAGAAGCTCATATCTCGGCTCATTTTGCTTCAAAATGTAAAACGGCGGGCTTTTCTGAATCAGGAAACTGAAATCTACATATTCATCGCAAAATCGTAATATATTTTTTGGTCCTTACCTTTTAAAGGACTGCGGGGCACTGTAATTTTTCAGATCTTCGGTTGGTTCATCTGTCTTGGACCTCTCCTCGCCGTTCCCATTTGTTTGGGTCTTCAAATCTATCGTCTAAAAAAGAAAGGATTGGTGAGTTACTAATAAAAATTACAGTAATCCTATCATTCAGAGTTTGACCTACTTACTCCGACCTTCTAAGGAGCACCCCTCACACGACAGAATTTACAGAAATTCAGACATTTCACCGCCTGAGGGGTATAACGACGAAGACGGAAGTTCCACCACAAGAACTCTCTCTTTCTAGGCTTCGTTACAGAAAAAAACATACATTTAGTGATAAATCCATGATTCTATATATTAAAATGTGATCGTAGGTAATTTTACTCAGAAATGTTTGAATTTAAAAACAGGTCCGGCTCGAGCCCAAGACCAGGGTTACGGTAGATGGTGATGTGAACGCAACTGTATTTTTCCCGTGCGTGTGCGTGTGCGTGTGCGTGTGCGTGTGCGTGTGCGTGTGCGTGTGCGTGTGCGTGTGCGTGTGCGTGTGCGTGTGCGTGTGCGTGTGCGTGTGCGTGTGCGTGTGCGTGTGCGTGTGCGTGTGCGTGTGCGTGTGCGTGTGCGTGTGCGTGTGCGTGTGCGTGTGCGTGTGCGTGTGCGTGTGCGTGTGCGTGTGCGTGTGCGTGTGCATGTGCATTTCAATTGACGGTGAGGAACCCGACTTTATTTCAAGTATTATACAATTCATCGAGCACTGAGACGTTCGAAGACGTCTCAGTGCTCGATTCCACCTCGTTGTTGAATCCCTTCGGCGTCTCAATATCCTCCTGTCTGAAGATACGGTCGTGCGAGGGATGTTCCTCAGCCGGGCGGAACAAATGAACCATACTCTAAAAAATGTATGCATATAGTTCAAAAAATTGCCTTACCCGTCCCTTCCTCTTCAAACGGTACCACTGAATACAAAAACAAACGGGAATCGCGAGGAGAGGTCCCAAATTGAAGAACCAGCCGATGGCCTAAGGGTTACGGTAGTTTAGAGACCTTTAAACCAACCTCAGCCCAAATGGGAAGAACATCGTCTCCTATGGGCATGGGGACATTGCGATTCAATGTGAATACACAACACAGCTAAAAAAAGAACTAATACATGCTTCAGAAGCGACTTACAAGACCAAGAATGGGGCAGATCAGACCCCAACAGAGGAAAAAGTAAGGAGACTGCCTGGAGAACAATAGGAAAAACAAGTTTTTAGGTTTAGGGCCGAAGAGGTCTTCCAAATCACGAGATAAGTTCTTCCAACCTAGAAAAGAAAGCATTAAGGTTGATTAAAACGCAAACCGTAGACGTAAAAAAGCACGAGTTCTAGGGCGATGACGAGGAAGGGACAGGTGGTGGCGGCGAAGTCAGCCATTAGGAGGAACCAGTACCAACCAGACTGGAAAAGAGGGGTTTTGAGAGAGAGAGAGAGAGAGAGAGAGAGAGAGATTCAGATGCCTTCAAGTGTCATTAGGTCACTATACTCCTCGTCCAACGAGCATGTAATTGCCGCACCCCTGGTGACCCAGAAAAATGACTGCGTCTCCTCGTTTCACCCACTCATTAACCTGCTTAGATGCGCAGGCTGTTTTGACACGCCCACTTTTGTAGCCATGCTCTGTGGGCGAGGTGTATATTATCTGTATTTGAGCTGCCTTGGGTCTCCTCAAAGCGGCCTTAGGTTACAGTCTTAAGTGCACCCAAAGCGGCCTTAGGCCACCATTTACTGCCGACAAACTATCTTAATTTGATCAAAGCAGCCGTAGGTTACCGTTAACTGCCCCCCCCCCATTGGTCTTGTTTTCCCCAAAGCGGCTTTAGGTTGCCATTGACTGCCCTCAAGCGGTCTAAGGTTTCCCAAATCGGCCTTAGGTTACCATCAATTCTTGTCAAGCGATCTTGGGTTTACCAAAGCGGTCTTAGGTTCCGTGACCTGTCTTAAAGCCGGCTAAGGATCCTGAAAACGGCCTTAGTTTACCATTAACTGGACTTATGCAGTCTTGGGTGCCCCAAAGCGGCCGTAGATTGCCATTAACTGCGGTCTAATGGCGCCAATCGCGACCTTATTGTCCCTAACTGTTGCCTCTAAGCGGTCCTGAGTTTACCAAAGCGGACTTAGTTTACCATCGACTGTCCTCAAGCTATGTTGAGTTCCCCAAAGGGGTCTTAGGTTACTATTTACAGCTTTTGTGCAGTCTTAGGTTAACCAAAGCGGTCGTAGATAACCATTAACTGCCTTAATGCGGTCTTGGGTACCCCCAAAGCGGCCGTAGATTACCAAAAACGGTCTGTAAACTGCCTTTGGTTTACCAAAGCTGCCGTAGGTTTACAGTAGTTTTTTTTTCAGCGGTCGTGTTTCATCAAAGCGGCTTTAGGTTGCCATTAACCATCTTCAAGCGGCCTTACCGTGAACTGCCCCGTGGGCTAAGGATCCCGAAAGCGGCCTTAGGTTTCCAAGAGCTGCCTCCAAGCGGTCTTGGTTTTACCAAGGCGGCCTTAGGTTACCAAAAACTATCTTCAAACCGTCTTAGGGTGTAAAAATTTACATTATGTACCTACCTCAGTGGCAATCAACATCGCAGAGAGGCAAAGGAGCACGGAGAATAAAATAGGCATGATCCACTTTGTCTTGATTGAGGAGAAAGAAGTGGTGACGAAGCCACAGCAAAGTTCAATCATAACTAAAATTTACAAATTACTACATAATTAGCTTAATTATTACCAACTTGGGTGCTGAATCCCAAAAGGACGAGCATAGCGAAGAGAAGCAGGTTCCAGATCCAAGGGAGAGGCATGGTGGCGATGGCCTCGGGGTAGACGATGAACACGAGGGAGGGACCTAAAAGAGGCAAGTCTCTCTCTCTCTCTCTCTCTCTCTCTCTCTCTGTCTCTGTATCTCTCACTCACCGCTCTCAACAATCTTCGTAATGTCCTTTCCACTCAGTTTAGCCAAGTATCCCAAAATGGAAAACACCGCCAATCCTCCAAGAACACTCATCAAAGTGTCAAAAACAATGACAGTTAGGGCATCTCGGAAGCAGTTATTCCTCTTTTTGTTGTGTGAGGCGAGAGAAATCAGAGCTCCTTGTCCCAAGGCTAGCGAGAAGCATGTTTGCTGTACAGCCGTCACCCAAGTCTGAATTTTCGTATTTTTTCGATTAGAGGTGAAAATCACATTGAAATTCAAAAGCTTGCTCATATCAGGCTCAAAGAGGTAGAGTTTCACGCCATCCATAGCTCCATCCAGGAACATTCCACGAATGGAGAGAGTTATAGCGACTATGTAAGGTAGGGGCACGGTAAACTGAAAGAAAGCAGAGAAAATAAGTGTGAAATGAGAAAAAATAGCATTTGACGACAAAATACTACTTAAAAGATGAAAAACTGTTATTTTTTCATATAAATGTTTGGCGTTATTTCTGAGTCAAACAAGTTGAGCCAAAAGCATAAAATTTTAATATAAAAATCGCCACAAATCAATAAACTTCTGTAGAACACATTTTTGACCGTGGGTCAGAATTTTTACCATTGGGGCGCGTTTACAAAGGAATCGTTAATTTTTTTTCAACGAAAAAATGCAGTAACCTTCCATTGTGGCAAACTCAGTGAGACTGGAAAACAATCTTTTTACTGAAAACTTGCAATTGACAAAAAAAGCCTTTTTCACTTTTGGTAAATTATCGATTTTTGGTACGCGATTACAGTAAAAAGGGGAAAAAGCTTGCGAAACCGCTCTAAAAGTGTAACTACTGTGTTTTGTCTTTAAAATTTTAAAGTTTTTTTGGGTATGTTTTTTGGGTAAATTTTCTAATAGTACAGTTTTTGTTCCGAATGAGGTAATTGTTGTTGGATAGACTTAGTAGATAAAAAAATTGCCGAAGAAGCCTAGTTTTCGAGATATAAGCGTTTTAATCAGCCGGCGCACTTGCGCAGCGCCGACACAAAAGCCGCGGCATCGTATAGCGCATCGGCAAGTGGCGCGCTTCGTAATAAATAGGCTCCAGGTTCAAACCCCCGAGGCGTTTTTCTTTGTGCTTTTTAATTTTTCATTAATGTCTAATGGTTTGCACACTAATCACTCACATAAGACAATTTTCCCAGAATCTTGACTCCTTTGAGGTTAGTTACAGCGCATAGGACGTAAAGGACGACGAGACATATAGCCACGGGGTAGTTCAAGTGTCCGACTTCATCTATTCCAGAGGAGCGTTTAGTCACATAGTTTCTAAATCTCCTTAATGTCTGTAATACAAAAACTTACATGAAGAACTCCTCAGCTCCGCTCATTGCGTCACTTGGGGATTCGGATACACAGGTTCCGTTGAAGGCATAAGGGAGGGAGGAGTTTGCGTTGTAGCAAGCGAGGTTGTTCGCCGATGGGATACAATCTAATTTAGTTTGCTAAAAACTTTGAAAAGTTCCCACTGTCAGTGTTCCAGTCGTTGTCACAGCGTGTCCATTTGTAACTCTGACCCCCGATGGTCAGTCCCAGGTAGAGCATGGCCCAACCGATAACAACTGCGTAGAAGATGGCAACGAAGATGCAAGTGAGGACGGCAGCTAAGCCAAGACCTGAAATGAATTAGGGAATTAAAATTACATACGTTGTTTAAAAAAGCAAAATAATGGGAGAATTGGGATCCGAACCCTAGACTTTCAGGTTATGGGACTTAGCGCCAACCAACAGCGCCATATAGTCGCGTAGCACTCTGACGCGCGTCAGGCATTTGTTCCGCATTTATCTAGGCGCCGGGACTAGATAGGCTACGTACTAAAGAATCCTGAGACCCTAAATACGTGAATATGCTTAGGGACCGCAGAGGAATATTTATAAAATATTTTTCGCATTTTTAATGGCTATTGAAAGCTAGATAATGTCATAACTTAAACTTTTCTTTTTTACAGTTTGAAATTTCATCCACAACGAAGCGAGATATTCCGCTTTGAATAAGCAAAAATGAACCCGATTTTTACATTGCAACCGTGGTTGGGCGGGCCATGTCCGGCAAGGTCCGCAAACGTGCACAGGCCCTGCTAAACAACGGACAGAGTTTTGCTTGAATGCGAAATCGCTCTTATTGAGAAAATACAAGTGTATATATGTTTTTAAATGGTTTTTAATAATTTTCTCGTACTTTAATACCAAGTTTATTTCAAAAATAATAAAAATACAGTTTTAAATTTCCTTTTTCCAAAAGGCTTTGGTTACGGTAGTTAGCATTGGAGCGCGGAAAGTCCCCAACTTTGTATTAAAATGTATTTTTAAAATAAAATTGTGAACGAGGGCGCGAATGAAAATGAGATTTTTTAGTCTTAAATGAAAGACTAACATTGTTTTTGTATAATTATTTAATTCACCCGAGTGTTACAGCTTTCATTTCCCTATGTTTTGAAGGAAACTGAAAACATGTCCAAAGTGATGGTTAGAAAATCGTTTGGTTTTGGGTGTTTTTTTTAGTTTTCCGGTTGTTTTACTTACAGTGCGTTCAATAAGTATAAGTTCACCCCATTTTTTCGAATTTTTGAAAAATTGGCTATCCCTGGAAACATGAGACCATGCCTAATCGATTCCTCATAAAAAATGACCCCCGGGCGCCAAACATGAAATTTTTAGATTTGCATATCACTAATTTATTCAAAAATGTCGAAAAATTGCCGTTCAATAAGTTTAAGTTCACTTGCTAATGGACACCGAAATTAGCAAATCTGGCATTCACAAACAATCTTTTGGGGTTCCGATGAACATGCCACTCCACCTTCAACATTTTCAAGGGATCCCACCTTATTTTGGACGAGCCATCTCGGATTCTGGCCTACAAGGACTGCTTTAGGTTCAACTGTCAATTTTCAGCCCGTTTTGGCGTTTTCTGTGCTTCATCAGCCGATTTTGGAAGAATTCGGCCTGTTACGGGATAATCATCGTTCGGGATTGCCTAAAAAGATTTTCCGACGTGATATGGCCTCTCGAGGCTCTCATCTTTAGAAAACACAAATTCGGAGGAGGAAGTCTCATGGTGTTTTTTGTGGTCTTCTGTCTTCTGTGCTGATTCAAAAGTCGCAATGGCCTTTATGACCTCGTGGGTGAACAAAAACGTCTACCAGGTGGTGCCGAACGAACTTGAAAACACTTCTTAACCCTCCACACACAGAATACACATCTCACGCCATGAGACTTCCTCCTCCTAATTTGTGTTTTCTAAAGATGAGAGCCTCGAGAGGCCATATCACGTCGGAAAATCTTTTTAGGCAATCCCGAACGATGATTATCCCGTAACTGGCCGAATTCTTCCAAAATCGGCTGATAAAGCACAGAAAACGCCAAAACGGGCTGAAAATTGACAGTTGAACCTAAAGCAGCCCTTGTAGGCCAGAATCCGAGATGGCTCGTCCAAAATAAGGTGGGATCCCTTGAAAATGTTGAAGGTGGAGTGGCATGTTCATCGGAACCCCAAAAGATTGTTTGTGAATGCCGGATTTGCTAATTTCGGTGTCCATTAGCAAGTGAACTTAAACTTATTGAACGGCAATTTTTCGACATTTTTGAATAAATTAGTGATATGCAAATCTAAAAATTTCATGTTTGGCGCACGGGGGTCATTTTTTATGAGGAATCGATTAGACATGGTCTCATGTTTCCAGGAATAGCCAATTTTTCAAAAATTCGAAAAAATGGGGTGAACTTATACTTATTGAACGCACTGTATTTGTTACGTAAGAAAACAATTTTTGAAGGTCCTTTACAGACATTTGGAGTACTGGAATGCTATACCAGTCGAAATCAAGGCTGCCAAAGTAGAAAAATTGCCTTAACTTTTTTCGGCGCGAATGGATTTTATATTTTTATGTTTCATTCAAAGTAGCTTTTACTAGCGGTTCCGGAAATATAAAAGACAAACGTGTTATCGATTTGGCTCGAATATTGTAGCCAAAAAACTGAAAAAATTGCCCTTTTCGCACACTTGTTGTTGAAATTTCGTGCTTAAACTTATTCCATCGTTTTTCGCGTGTGATTTTACCTAGGATTCCATTATTAAAGTGAACAATTTCTTAATAATGGGCACGCGGTCCGCCAAAACCATATTTTCTTAGCATTTCGGACTGCCCGCGCGGAGGCCGCCTCTGCGGTCTCTAAATATGCGAAAACATTACAAAACTGGACATTTTTAGCTTTTGTCGGATAATTCATTATTCTAGGAGAAAGCAAGTAACACCGCCGTGCGCAGAAACTAAAAGCTGACCTTTGACCTACTTTGAACAAATTACACCTAACGCCTGTTGTATCATTTACGTGCCTATCGATGTGACATTCTGTTTTTCATTTTTCCAAGTTCTTAAGGCACTTAACGTTAAAAGAGCTTAAATAGCTTAAATTCCGAAGAAACAAGTTCCTAAGTCCTATGTTGACTAAATTTGCTTATATCGTTTACAAACACGTTCCTAACCAGGTTAAGGCCCAAAAAGAACAAATTTTAAAGCACAGCTTTCTTGGAATCAGAACCGAAAATATTCACGGTTAATGCCCAAGGAACAGTTTCTGACAACAATTTGCGTTACAACATTTTCCCTAAATATGTTAAGGTATGTTCTGTAAATCGCAATTTACGTTAAAGGTCCTTGGAAACACCTAAGGAAAAAAAATAGGTTAAGGTACTAAGGAAGAGCTCTTAATTTAATGTTGATGGAATCATTTACGAACAAGTTTCTCATTAGGTTAACGCTCTAAGAATGAAGTTCTTAAGTCACTTAACGTTGGCTAAATCATTATCGAGCACATTAGGTTAAGACCCTAATTCATTTTCGTAAGTAGGTTAAGGCCCTAATAAAAAAAATCTTACTGAATGCTCTTTGAATCATCTAGAAACGCATTCGTAAATAGGTTAAGGCACTAAGAAACAAGTTCTTAAAGCAGTTAACGTCTTCTGAATCATTTACTAACCGAAATCATTAACTGTTGTGGCCTTAAGGACCATCATAATGATCGATCTCTTATGATAAATTATAAGATGATCGAACAAAGTTAAGCTACTACCCAAGAGTTCTTAAAGGGACAGTCAGACGGGTTTTACAACATTGGCTCAATTAGGAGAGAAAAATTCGCTGATCATGAAAATGTATATGACTAGGGGTCGCAAATTTACCGTTTTCGAGATAATACGCTTCAAAGTCGGCAAAAACGGGTCTCCGTCTACAGATTTGTAGACGGGCAGTACGCCCTGCGTGTCCGTCATTTACAAGAAATGCTAATAAGCCGAGTTTCATTCTAATTGGCTGAGATAGCGCTGGAAAAGAGGAAGGTGCGAGACAATTTAGCATAGGTAATTCGCATAATTTCCGACCGTATCCGATCGAAGGTGAAGTGAAAAGCCTCCTTACTGGCCCTTTAAGTTAAAGCATTTGCAAACATTATCGTAAATAGCCTAGAGCTCATATAATGAAGAGGTTCTTAAGGTTATTAGCGTTTCAAGATCATTTAAATTGGTTAAGGCCCTAAAGAAAGTTCTAAACTCACCACTTAGCTTAACGTTATAAGATTATGAGCAAGTTCTAACTTACATTTCGGCCTAAGGACCATCTTTCTAAGTACTTAACGTTAGTTTAAAAGCTTAAACCAACCGTGAAAAGCTGGAGCGTACAAGTAGAACGCCTTGGCTGGGTTGGTCTGGGTGTACTGTCCCATTATGAACTCGGCGTAGATGACGGGCAAACCGAAGACAAAGCCACTGGTGATGTAAGGAATTAGGAAGGCACCTTAAGTACGTTAAGACCTTAAGGACCATCTACTTCCTCCATTTTCGTAAGCCAATCCGGGGAATCTCCAGACGTTTCCTAGGCCAACTGCAAGGCCGACAGCCGATAAAATGAACTGGCACTTGTTTCCCCACTGGTTATCTGCATTCTCATCGCTTTCTTTTATACGTTGGTTTCTTGACAGGTGTTTTGAAGGTATAAAAGGTAGGAAGAACTTACACGTATGGAGAGCTCTCCGAGCTCGACATTCCACCGACCTTAGAGACGAGAGCAGTGGGTAAGAATGAGCGGAGAGGAGTGGAGTCGGTGATGTTAGCATATTGGAATAAGGAAGCGGAAGTGAATTGGACTAGAGCCTTCTTTGTATTCAAATTCCCTCCCTTACACGCGCACACAGGCACACACGCTCACACGCTCACACAATTGAACAGCCGCGTTATCAACGCTTTAACCCAGTTTCGCCTAATACACAGCTCGCCGAGGCCGGCGGGTTAAAGGGCGGTCTATTGGAAATCGCGCTCCATCTTAAACGCCTAAACTGTAGTAGTAGTAATTAAAAATGCTTATTTTTCTTCATTTTAACACGCAATTTGCTATTTTAATGTTGAAATAATAAGAAAAACATAAATTTCACCTAATTATGTAAAGAATCCGGTCCGGATATGTCGAATTCGCGACAAACAGGTGGCTCATGAAACCCAAACTGGCTGCAGTAAACCTGGACGATCCAGCCGTTTTTAACAACCATTCTTTTTGTCAATGTTTAGCTAAGCAATACCTTATTTGGCCTGAGTTTTTTCGCGAAAATTCTTCGACTGGAAAATAACGAAAAACACAAAAAAACCGAGTTTCTTTGGTTGTAGCTATTTTTGGGTAGGCAAAAAACTCAGGCCAAATGTTAGAAGTGTTTTACATCGACTTTTGAAAAGAGATATACGAAAAACATCTCAGAATTCTCACGTTTGCAGCGGCCATATTTCAGAAACCGGCTAGTTTCGTTAGAGCTGGGTCCCGCCACGATTACCCTGCGTTTCAAACTGGTGATGGAAAAACGCCTTTTAAAACTCATTTTAACATGTAATTTTCTATTTTTCAGTTTAAAACGACAAAATGGGATGTATTACGCCGATAAAGGTACCGTTTCAATAACAAATGTGAAGAATAACGCTTAATCAGAGGCACCCTGTTTTACCGTATGTAAACAGCGGTCACGGTTAAACATCGTGCACAGCAATTTTGCAGCAAACGTGAAGCCCGGACAGCTTCATTTTCTTCGCTCTAAACGTTGAATGGTAGACAATACATGCATCATTTGGCGTGAGTTTTGGCACATATATGTTCTCAGTAAATATTCAAGAGAATCACGAAAAACCGTGTTTCTTGGGATGGAATCATTTTTGATTCTCGAAAAAACTCAGGCCAAAGGGTACATGGCTCTACTATCCATTTATGAACTCATATATCAGCCAAATATTCCAGGAATCTCACGTTTGCTGCAAGATTGTTTCATTGCAACAGATTGCCTTAGACTTGGGTCCCGCCGCGAAAGGCCTCTAAAAAGCCGCTTGCCGATTCAACAAAGCGTGCGGCGGGCTGTGAATATGCCGCAAAAGCGATCACAACATGGCTTTTTTCTTGTGAAAATGCTATAATAGGCCGAAAATCCGATCATAAATCAGTCTTCTTTACATCTGCCTCCGCCACTTCATCTACCTCGACTACTCTCTTCTGTATTAGGTATCAACTGTCTCTTGTGTTTTCTTGTTCCCTACCTTGCTTCTCTGTTGAAGTATGTTCTCAATTTACTTTTTACAGGTTTCCGCTTTTTGAATGAGAAAAAACACATCATTAATTTTATATTTTTTGTATGAGAAGAAAAGAATAATTTTTACATGAGAAGAAAGCCGGCTTTACGATGGATCAGATTTTTTCGCAATGGAGCACGTTTAGTCCCCAACCCTTGAAGCCTAATTTTATGGATTTTCCTTTTGCCCAAAATTCTCAATAATAGTTGTAGCCAGATGGAAATCAGCCGGCAGCGGCAGGGCAAACGGATTTTTTTCTCTGCGTCTTACTTTTTGCACACTCTCTCGCTCGCACGAGACGCAGAGAGCTGCAATAAGGCCGTTTTTGGCATGATTTCAATCTGGCGCCGACTATATTAAAAATTGGAAAATTTTCGGCGTTGGAAAATTTTCGTCGTCGTTTCTGAGTTTCTTTCTTTTTCTCTTCGTGACTCTCCTGTGTCTGTTCATTTCTCTCTCTTTCTTTCTTTTTCTCTCTCTCTCTCTCTCTCTCTCTCTCTCTCTCTGTCTCTCTCTTTATCTCTGTATGGCTCTCTCACGGCAGAAACAACAACAACAAAAAATCAAATAAATCTTTACCAAAGAGCAAAGCGACTGTGTGCGTGAATGTGTGTGTACAGATACTGAAAACAAAACTTCTTCTACGAGCTGTTTGTGTGTGTTTTAATGGAAATAAATTATCATCACAAGGGCGGAAGACCATCACCAAGAGAATCGTCCGGGATAGCAAGAGACCAACAGGTACCGGGAAGAGAGAGAGGAGAAGCACAAGAATCGATGAGAGGAGCTGACTAGGCGGCGGCGTCGGCGGTGGAGCTGAGGTGCTCTTTGAGATGTTGCTCCAGTTCGGAGGGAGAGGAGCAGACTTTCTGGCACACGGAACACACGGTTCTCCAGAGCATCATCATCATTTCCATGGAGGGGACGGCTGGAAAAGAGGAATTAGGGAGGCAGAGAGGCAGAGAGGCAGAGAGGCAGAGAGACACAGAGACACAAAGGCAGAGAGAAAGAGATACAGAGAGGCAAAGAAGCAGAGAGGCAGAAAGGCAGAGAGACACAGAGACACAGAGAGAGAGACACAGAGACACAGAGACATAAAGACACAGAGACACAGAGACACAGAGGCAGAGAGACACAGAGACACAGAGGCAGAGAGACACAGATAAACAGAGGCAGAGAGGCAGAGAGACAGAGAGACACAGAGGCAGAGAGGCAGAGAGACACAGAGACACAGAATCAGAGAGACAAAGAGACACATAGGTAGAGAGACAAAGAGGTATATCTCACCAGCTGGAGGAAAGAGTCCCAGAGGCGGAGCCAACGGAGGCATACCCATGGGTGGTTTCAAAACCGCATTGTGCTCAGCAGGAGAGGCATCAAATATTCGTCTACCTAAACCATCTAAGGTTGTTTTAAGTCTTCAGAAGCTATTTTCACCTCTTCTGCTAGGAGACTGCTGCCACATGTGCGTACCCATGTGCACTTTCAGATTTCCTCTAGTTGTGAAGGCACGACCACAGACTTCACACTTGAAGGGTTTGTCTCCAGTATGTGTCCTCATATGGATTTGAAGGGCGGAGCTACTTGAGAAGTGTTTGAAACATACCCCGCATTGGTGTTTCGACAAGACGGGAGCCTTAAAAAGATGGTTAATTTAGAGAGAGAGAGAGAGAGAGAGAGAGAGAGAGACTCACCTGTCTCGGCGGGGGAGGTTCCGTCTCAGCCCACATTTTCCGCATAGCTTCCAAAGGATTATCCACCGACGAAGGTTTCTTCTCATCTGATACCGAGATCGAATCGCAAATCATGGCGCAAGGAGTTTTTGATTCAGCCACAGACTCCGGCCGGCCAACAGAAGAACCATCCGTTCTGAAAAATGTGTGTGTGTGTGTGTGTGTGTGTGCGTGTGTGCGTCAAAAACTTACTGTTCATGTTGAGGATCACTAGAGCCTTCACTGCTCCCAGAAGGCGACACCGACATCACCGTAACCGTGGGCTTCTCCTCTTTCACAGAATCAGTGTGATTCTTCTCCATATGAGGTGTAACTCTAATCTCCTCTGGATGAAGTTGCTTCCCTAATAATTGAGCCAGGTTGAAAGGAGCCGGTTGGGAGGGCATCTCGCAGACGGAAGTGGGAGGGAAGTGCTGGTTGAAGAAGGGGAAGAGGGGGAAGCCGGGTGGAAAGCCTCTGAAACGTTTGATTCTCTTTTTCACACGGAATCACTCACTCACTCACTCACTCACTCACTCACTCACTCACTCACTCACTCACTCACTCACTCACTCTCACTTACGGTGGTGGTTGTTGCTGATGAGGCGGTGGAATCCGCGAAGTCAGAGCCTGGGTGTGTTCGGCAATGTGTCCTTGAAGTTGCATAGAAGTCATGAACCTCTTCTGACAAATTGGACACTGGTGAGCCGCGTGAAGTCCGGGTGGCATCGGAATGGGTGGTCCTAGCACGCCGCGGAATGAGTGCTTTGCCCGGTGGACACCCATGTGGGTCTTCAAGTTTCCTTTGGTTGTGAAGGCTCGTTGACAAATTTTGCATTTGAATGGGCGTTCCCCTGAAAAAAGGATGTTTCCTTGGATCAATTGTATACTTTGCGCAGTCATAGCTCTACCGTAGTTTGTACCGTACTGTAACTCTGTTAGTTCACGCGCTAATCATAAGGTACCCTAAGTTCCAAGAATACCGTAACCAAATCTACCGTATCTACACTCTCTGCCGTACCTACTGTAGTCGTTCGTACTATTCTGTGTATAACTCACCAGTATGTGTCCTATAGTGCATCTGAAGCGCACTCTTACAGGAAAGCACTCTTCGACAAAGAATGCACTGGTTGGGGTCTGTCGTAGGGATAGCCTTGTCTCCAACCAACTGCCGGATTTTCTCTCCTTCATCGGTAGTGCTTATCTCCATAAGAGCTTCCCAATCGTCTTCTCCATTCATATCCGAAGGTCTTGGAGCGAACACTTCATGATGCCTTGGATCGAAGGGTGGCCTCAGGAAAACTGAAAATTCACACTGTGAAGAAGGATTTCAGCACTTTCAATGTTTATACTTAGGTTAATAAAATTTTAATTAAAACTTTTTCTTTTTACACATTAAAATTTCATCCACAACGAAGGGAGATATTCACTTTTTTGTTTGGTCCACATTTCGAGTAGTTGAACATTTTTGGCAATAGAGCGTTAATACTTCGGCATTTTGAATTGAATTTTCAAATTGAAATTTTCCACGAGTGGTTCAAAAATGAGTTCCATACTCTTAGAAGAAAGAAAAACGCATACAATTGACAATGGGTCAGATTTTTCGCATTGGAGCACGTTTCTCTCAAAGGAGCGCGTTTTTCGCAATGGAGCGTTTTTCTGCGAAGGTTTCGATTATAAATCGTTTAGCAAAAGTTTACAAGCGAAAACGCGCTCCTTTGCTTAAAACGCACCCCATTGCGAAATATCTGATGCACGGTCAATTTCGCTTTTTTCGTTTTTTTTTCACATTATTCGTATTACTTCGATCATTCCCTCGTATTTTTTTCGCTAACGGTTATCGTGTCTTGAGAGAATGTGAAGCACTAAATTGAGTCAGATTTCTCGCAATGGAGCGCGTTTTAAACCAAAGAGCACTTTTTCGCACTGGAGCGCGATTTTTGCTAAACATTTGGAGGACAAATCTATTATCAACGAATCATGGGTGAAAATGCACCACAAAATTGACGATGGGTCAGATTTTTCGCAATGGAGCGCGTTTCTCGAAATGGAGAGCTTTTATCGAAAAGAACCGTGTTTTTTCGCAATAGGGCGCGTTTTTCCCGTCATTTTTGGGTTCAAATATAGATTGTTACGTTTTTATTCTTCTATGTTTTTGATATCTAAACTCACATGGCGGAGGGGGCCGGGCGGCAAAAGGATGGAAGGTTTGAGGCATGGCGGGGGGAAGGAGGAGATTCGGCGGAGGGAAGAAGGGTTGGGATTGAGATTCTGAAGACTCGTGGCTAGATTCAGGTTCGACCAAGGAGAAGGAGGGACCAGCAGTGGCCGGAACAGAGCCTCGATCGGCATCCGGGCTCTCTTTCGCCGCTCCGTCAGCCGTTGAAGGACGGGGGAGGTTGTTGTCGCAGTCGTGCTCAGCGATCTAAAATTCCAATGTCAGTAGGGTTCAATAGGGCCATCAATTGCACTTGAAATGTAATCGCGCTCCATTGCAACAAGCCGCGCCGCGACCGCAACGCGCGCGCCTCAGCCAAATTGAACATACTTTTAGCTATAACTTTGCGCTAAACCGACCTTTTAAAAGCGAAAAAATGTTTAAAATGTTCAATATATCGTAATTTTTCAAATAAAAGCAAAAATATGGAATTTTTAACGCAGACCGCGGGTAAATTCGGCAAAAAGCCGTGAAAAAGCGATTTCTCGACTGATAAACTGTGTCATACCCCACAACTACAGTTATTTTTCGTATTTTTACCTGTTCTCGATCGTTAAACCGCTCTCCACACTCATCACAACGTAGAAGTTTGGAATGTTGATGGCTGTCCATGACGTGCCAGAGGAGGGCTCCCTTGGATGCGAATTTCTGAAAATTTTGGCTTAAATTTTTATGTTATCAGAAGAATATACAAATTTCCGGATTTAAACTGGAAGTTCCACACATTTTCGATGATTTTTGGCATGTGGCTGCCAAGAGTAGGCGCTGCCTAGAGATATGGGCGTGGGTGCCCGGCTGCTTAGGCGCGCGGTGGTTGAGTGGCTAAGGCGTTAGTCTCTCACTAGATGGGTCGGGGGTTCGATTCCCTTTGCAACCAAAATTTTTTGCAACTTGACAAAATACCATTTACAACTATTGTAGTATTTTATTGCTTAATATTGTTTTTGCAAACTCTACTACGCCATTACCAGCCCCTCCGCTTCGATGTTGCGATTGCTCATTTTTGCGCCGTCCAGCCGGTGTCGTTCTCTTTTTTGTCCTCGTTACGACCCCATAAAGAGCGAGAGATCGTGGAAATCGAGGAGGGTGCAGCGAATCGTCCGCAACCAAATTATGGCCCTACGTACCGTAATCGAATTCACATTGAGTCGCCCCGGCGATGTCGTTGTCGCGACGTCAAAATGCGGTCGAGCATTTACATATCCGGGTTACGGTAGGGGATGTTTTCAATGGAACGAGCGAAAAAGTAGATCACAAAAATAATTGTTGTAAACTTTGTATTAATATGAATTCTGTAGCTATCATTTTGTCTGTAACCGGCAGCTTAAATACGAATTTGCGAGGGGGTTTCGGTAAACATGCTCTAATGCTAATTATTAGATAAAAAGGGTTATGAAGTTTTAATTATGAGAAAAATACATCAGTATAGCATAAATATGACTTTAAAACACAAAATAACTATAAATTTCAAAACCGCCCTTTTTAATTGAGCTACCAGTAAATCTGCTTCATTGCTAAATTACCAATAGCTCACTATTTTTCTAATAGCAACCGTATCAAACTATAATTTTAATTGAAAATGAAAAATAGTATAAAAATTAAACCGCCTAAGCGGCCGAAAACTGTATATAATTGCGCTCCAATGCTAAAACTCGATGTTTCATTTTTTTTTTTGAAATACATTTTATAAGTAAATGCGCTCTGTTGCTGAACAAAGTCACTTGAATCGATCAATAAATCGATAGTTAATCGATAACACATTAGTAAATCAATTTTCAATCGATACTACCGTACCTGTTCGCAGCCGCTGGCCGCACACGCGTGGAAGTCTCTTTTCGGCGTCGCTGGAGGCGTGGAAACGGGAGATTTCCTAGCAGCGGCGAGTTGGGCACAAAATGAGAGAAGTTGTTGAGAACTACTCAAGGAGGAGAATGAGAGGAGGTTGGATTTGTCCTCCAGAATGGTGGCGGCACGACGGGTTGAGAGGTCGATGGCCTCTTCCGAAGAGGGAGAGACGTCCGCCGTCATTTCGTCTGAAATTTGGGGGGTTAGAGGAGATTTTGAGACATTTTCACTAAAAATGAGACATATGAATAGAGAGAGAGAGAGAAAGGAGAAAGAAAGGTAGGAAATTAGTTGAAATCGCGCCCTATTGCTAATTCAACCATTCACAATTAAATTAGCATTGGAGCGCGGTTCTTAACAATTGCAATTTTGGGTTCCTTTCACGAATTCTTTGCTTTTTATGGTTGAAACACATTCATTTTGTACCGAACATATGAAAACAAGTATTCGGTAAACGCGCTCTAATGATAAATTTCATCAATTAATAGGTTTATGAATAGTTTACGTTATCAAAAGCAGCGAAATTCAAAAGGTCTAAAAATTTATCCAAATGTTTGTTGAAAACTGATCCGTTTTCCGAATTTTAGCTTTTGAAGTAAACGCGCTCCATTGCTAATTACTAACATTTCAGCGCTAGAAGGCTAATTTTGGTGATTTTCGAGAAAATTCAGATGTTTTTTGAAAGTTTGGCGGTTATTCGTTGCGTAGTCCACCCGTCTGAAACATGTCAGTTCTACAAGTAAATGCGCCCCATTGTTAAATTTTCTTTTTTCATCTTTTAAACAGGTAATTTTTGTTATTTTCATGAAAGTTTGAAGAAACTGTGGTTTTTGAGCGTTTTGCGGTAGATTGTTGCGTTTTCCACCGGTTTGCAACATTTTCCCCTTGATTGTCGTTTTCATCCCTCGCCGGCCCCCAAAAAACCCCCAGGTGTGTCTTTTCTTCGGGCGGCGCTCGTTTGAGCGTCGATTTTTATGTGATCGGCAACCGGTAGCAGGCCCTAATAATTTCCGCACATCGCAACAGAAACAAAATATCATAGCCGGCGGGGGCGGCGAGAGAGCGCGCGCGGGGCGGAGGGCGCGGGTGGCGCCAGAGCGCGAGGCTGCTGCCAGCCGCGGAGCGCAGCGACAGCCGGCTGGTGGTAACAAAAAGTTATGATCGTCTTTCTCTCTCTCTTTCTTCGCCACCCAGGACACATTTATCAGTTCTGGGTGTGTTGTCTGTGTGGAAAAGCAACTGTCGAGAGATTGAGAGTTGATGACAACCGGCTGTCATGAGCGAAAGAGAGAGGGCGAGAGGGTCCAGACAACGAGAGAAAACCTCTTTGAAAAGAGCACAGAGACAGAGAGAGGTTAGAGAAGTCAGAGAAAAGGAACCCAACCGGTGGGTCTTCCATCATAAGCGCAGCGGGGGGCCCGCGCTGAGGACGAAAAACGAAGAGTTCCCGCGAAACGAGGAATTTCTGGTACAAAAAGCAAATTCCATTGTTTAAAAGTGTTAAAATCAAGTTTAGAAAATACATTTCAGAGGTCAAAATAAGCCAAAATTGCAATGTGCAGAAACCGCGCTCCAACGCTAATGCAGTTACGATTAGAGCAACTTTACATCGTTTCATGCTTTACACATGTATTAATAGGATTTCCTTACATTGATTGTTACAGCAAAATTAGTCAGAAAATAGAAAACGCGCTCCAATGCAAAATTGTTGCTCCACTGATAATTCAGGTTTTTGTTCCCGAATATAGGGATTTACATAAATGAAATGACATTTATATAAACAATTTAGAAAAAAAGAGCTCGAATCAGACCTAAATTGAAAACGAAAGTATTCGCGCCCCACGGCTAATGAACAAGTGAATGGGTTTAAAACGTGCTCTAATACTAATTTACATAATTTTTGGCAATTCTTTAGATATTTTCTGTTCTTATAGTTTTTATCTCCAAAAATTCAATTTTCCGACAAAATATTCGGCTGTAAATGTGCCTCATTGCGAAATTCGCATTGAGGCGCACTTTTGGGGCAGGAAGCGCGCTCCAATGCGAATTTACCGTAATTATCTTTCCGTGGTTTTAGCGATTTTAAAAGTGAACAAAAATTCTTTTTAATTGTTAATCGCTAATCGATCAAATAAACTAGTGTAACTGCGCTCCATTGCTAAAATTCGCATAATTTCGAATCTCAATTGTTTCCATTTTCCACGTATTTTGAAAACATATTTGGGATTTACACATATATTATTGGAAAATATGTTTTTCCATATTTTTGAAAAGTTTGCCCAAAACCCCTTTTTGTTAACTTTTTTATTGTTTAATGAACCCTCAGTCGACTGACAATCGTTGCCTGCGGGCATATGATGACGTCTGTCTGTCCGTCTGGCACCCTCCCCTCTCTGCACACTCTCTCGCCGGCTGTCCGCAACGTTCTTTGTGACAGCCGCCGCCCCGAGATGTCATATCGCCGACGGCGCTTATGAATATGACGACGCGTATTGGTCAAGGGATACGGTAATAAGCGGAGGCGGGGCTTCGAGAATGAATGTTGGGTACTGTAATTCGAGACATACTGAAAATGGAAGCGTTAATTTTAAAATCAATAAGTTTTCAAGTGGAAAACAAGATTTTAAACTAAATTAGCCGGTTACTTTTTAGAAACCTGAAAAAACCAACTGATTCAGTGCGAAAAATGAGCACAGGAGAATTTGCACCATGGTTCGGATCCTCTCGGAGACACGACTTTTTTTTTAGCAAAATTTCACGTTTTCAATGTGAAATTGCGATGTTTTAAGAAAGAAATTGAAAATTACCACCTTGGTTCAGTGGTTTCCGCTGAGTGATAAGAATTCACTACATGGTTCGGATCCTCTCGGAGAGAAACTTTTTCAAAATCGTTTTTCCTTTTTGTTTTATGAGAAATTCCTAATTTTCAGTAAAAACTTGAATGGCTCAGTGGAAAATACCACGAGTGATAAAAAATAGCTCGAAGGTTCGAATCCCGCCCAAAACAAATGTTCAAAACCGGCTTAGATAATTATGTTATTAGCTTCAAATTATGTTTTAATACTAAATCTACATTTTTCACATTTTGCACAAATATCGAGATGTGGATTTTCCAACAACTTGTGAGAAAAGGGTTGTTGGTTCGACTCCCACCAAAGACCCACACATTTTTCGGTCATTTCGACCGAGTTAATTTTAGATTTACGCCATTTTGACAAAATTCTGGATGACGCAGTGGATTCCACAGCAAGTGGGAAGACTTAGCTTCATGGTTCGAATCCGGGTACTTACAAATGCAATTTTATGGCGCGGAAAGATATTTTCTGAACAGAAAATGGTGGTTTTTGACTTTTTTGGATAAAATAATCCTTTTTCTGCCAGAAACCTTGTGCGCCCCGTTTTTGGCTCGGCCGTCATCTTCGGAACTGTCACAAGTTCTATCAGATTCCGATCTGGCGCCCGTTTTTCGTACCTTCTTCGTCGATAGCGATCTGCCGATTTATTAGCCGCATCAGCCGCCGACGACGCGTTGCAAACGCGATGTCCGCTGTGATACCACGCTGTGTACACGAGGAAATAACGAAAATTTGAGCGATCGTCGCGAAAATCGAATTTTCCACGGGGGAAAGCGGGGAAATTGTAATTTTCCGCAGAAACCCTCAAAATAGTATTAAGTTTGCAAGACTTTTTAGGGTTTTTTTTAGTTATTCGATATACCGCATGGTTTTGTGCAGCCGGTGCACAGTTTTGTGCAAAGTGAGCACTGTTTTTCGAGAAAATCACAAAATGGGCAATTTTACCGAAGGTTAATGATCAAATCAGGGGTCAAGGATAATTTTCAGCAGAAACCCCAAAATATTTCGCATTTACACGGTTTAATGCAACCTGTGCACGGTTTTATGCTAGCGGTGCACGGTTTTACGCAACGGTGCACGGTTTTACGCAACCGGTGCACGGTTTTACGCAACCGGTGATGGTTGTATGCAACCCCTGCACGGTTTTTTGCAACCCGTGCACAATTTTATGCAACCGGTGCACGGTTTTATTTAGTAAAACAACAATTTTTCTGCAAAGTGCCGCATGGTTTTATGCTATTAGCGCGCGGTTTTACCCAAACACATAATTTTCCAAAAAAAAAAATGAGAAAAAAATGCAAGCTTCGTTAATTTTACAATGTTTTTGTAATATTTTTTTGTCGAACAAAAAAAAATCTTTTTCTAGCTACTATTCTTGCGAATTTTCCCGGTGGGACCCAACTCAACCCAGACGGAATCGCTGCGGGACCAAAAATGCAATTTTTGGCCTAAAATTTGCAAAAGTTTAAGTAAACATCGACTCGATATACTCGATACTCCATAACTCGATAGAATCTTTGCATGTGCTATTTGAGGTGGCATTACTCATTACGTGGCGGGACCCATTCGTGGCAGGACCCATTCGTTTTGGGATCCATTCGTTTCGGGACCCCTTTCCCCCACAATCTGGACACATTTGCGTGTGGAGCATACATACACAGCTCGCTTCACATTGTTTCAATCGCAGAAATAGATTAATTCGCCGCTTTCGCTGTCTGCGCCCTCCTGCCAAAGTGAGCTCTCTCGTCGGCTGCCTTGTTATGCGCCCGGCCCTCGTATGATTGGATAAGCCGGCCTCCTCCCTCTCTCTTTCCACGCGACACCCATCATATTCGCTTGACAGCGTCGCCCGACTACGGTAATAGAGCCAGCCGACTGGCACAAATGATACGGTAATAGCGGCGCCGGGTGTCAGCAAAGGGGAAGTGACGTCACTGATGACAACCGGTTGCGGCTGGTGATAATGAGGGATCATGAATTTAAAGGACACTTAGGACTTGTGACCCCCTGGCTGTCAGCTGCTGAAAGTACGGTAACGAAGTTCTGACAGCCGGTGGTTGCTGACAGCCGAAGGGACTTTATGACTAATGAGTGGCCTGACCAGCTGGCATCAAGAGTTTTGATTATTGACAGACCGAATGACGTCATGGAGTTTGACGAATATGATGGAGAATTTATAACCGACTGGTTGGAACGAATATTGACAGTTGGGTGAAACTTGGCAGCAACTTTCTGTTACTGCCAGCCTTATAGAGAATATAACCACCTGGCAGTAAGAACTACCAGCTTGACAGCCGGGTGGCAAAGTTGTGACAGCCGAACAAACCATCATCAGCTGGCAGCAAAATAAAATTTCAAATCCCCTGGTTGTCACCAACCTTCATTCGATTAGTGCCAGCCGGCTGTAAAATTTCAATTGGAGAAAAGTTTACGACCAAAATATATTCCTCCTCCAACCATTCAATTATCACCAGCTGGCACCAATCGCCAGTGGCAGCCGGTTATTGCTGCCAGCCGGGGCTGAATTCGTATCAGTGATCGAGTTATAGCCAGCTGGGACAAAAAAGTGGTAAAAATGTGTAATTACGCTACATTTCAGGAATCCAGCTGGCACTAATAAGCGAATTTCTTCCTGCCAGCCGGTTTTGTAACTCAACACAGGCTGGTTAGAAAAGTATCGTTACATATGTCATTCGACTGGTCTCGAAAAGTTCTATCGGCTGGTGCCAATGGCAAGTGGCTGGCACTAACTCCTAGCGCTTGCTGCCAGCCGACGCTCCATTTTCCGTGCGGGAACCCCCGAAATCGTGGGAATTTCGCGGTTTTCCGTCGCGTTTCGCGTGTCCAGCCGTGTGTCAGTTTAAAGTGTTCGCGTCCTCGTCCTCCGAAAAACAGCCCTTTAATGCGCCGGCAAAAAGCGCGTTTATGGCCGCGGCGTCGCGAGTTTCTGTTGCGATCCTACATCCATCGAAACGTGTACTTTCTAGCGAATACAAGGCCCTTTGAGGCAAAAACGTCCTAAATCACCAAAAATTACCGGAAAAATCGAAAAATTGGTGATTTTTCAACCTAGAGCGTCTTTTTCTGCTCCCCAGCTGTCAATAAGCATTTTTTGCAGCAGCTGGTACAAAAATTCATTTTCTGAATAAAAACTTTTCGAAAATCAGCTTTAAAATCAATTTTCCTCCATCAAATCACTAAATTCAAGTCCCGGCTGTCAATAAGAAGATCACTAGTGTGACAGCCGGCTGACACTGAACATGAAAGCTTGTAAACATGATAATAATGTAAAACTATAAAAAAATAAGCAGAAAAACATACGTTTTCCTCCGGCTGTCACTAAAGGTACCGACTGTCTGTAATAGACTTACTGCTGGCAGCAAACCGTGCATACCTGCCAGCCGAAAAAAAACAGCATCTTAAAAGTTTTGCCAAAAAATCTTGAATTTTTATAGAGCGTCAACTATCGGCTGGCACTAACTATGATGACAGCCGGCTGGCAATAAGATTCTGATGGCCGGCTGGCATTAATATTACGGTATGTTCCTGCCAGCTAAGGAGGATTTTTTCTAGTAAATAAAAGAATGTGGGTTTCAGAAAGGTGCTTTCATTTTTCGGCTGCTGGCTGGCAGTAATATTTCTCTTGCTGCCAGCCGACAGCACAATTTACGACGTTTTCCCAGCAACGGCAGGTTTTCTAGCTTCCTTTTGGAAGAATCGGCTAGCAGGAAGGGATATTTCTTCGTGCCAGCCGCTTTGAAATTTCTGGAAAGTCGTCACTAATGAGGAACTTACTTCCTGCCAGCCGGTTTTATAACTCAGCACACCCTTGTTACAAAAACATTGTTATGTATCTGTTTTGACTCGGCTTGAAAAGTTCTAGCGACTGGTGCTAACTACAAGTGGCTGGCACTAACTCCTAGGGCTTCCTGCCAGCCGGCGCCCCGGAAACTCCGAAAACCACGGAAATTTCACATGTTTCCGCGACTTTGGGGCGAATTTCGAAAATTCAAGGCCCATCCCCTGAATCTTAAAGTTCATGGGGCGTTTTGCGACCTTTTCCTTCACTTTTCGTGCGCTGATACCCATCTCTAGGCTGAACCACGGGCGCCGAGGCAAATCTACTGACTTATGATTCGCGCCGCGTTTCAAGGTCGCCGCTTTGTCTCACACAAAACGGGGCAAATGGCGAAATTCCGGTGGGACGGGCGGTGAAAAAGGAGAAATCTTGGATTTTATGGTTCAAAATTCATTTTAAAACTGGTTTTAAACGTACCAGTGGGTTATCCGCTTTTTACCAGGCTAAGGTTGGGGAACGCCGCTAAACTTTGCTAAGGAATTTGTGAGCTATCATGGGGTGTATTCTATAGTGCAGTGGTAAGGCAAGATTTCGATCCCCTCTGTTGGAAAACTGTTTCCTAGGGAGAGGTAGAGAAAGAAAGAGAGATAGAGAGATTCAGACGCTCAGAGAAAAAGACCAACCTGCTAGTTCCTCCGGCAGACGCTGAGGTTTCGACTGTTTACGACGAGACGACAAAACGAATGACGACGCCATTATGCATCCGCTGAAAGTGAAATTTGAATTTTGAATATATAAAAGAGTTTATTGAAAAGAAAAATATTCAAGAAAGCAAAATACTTTGAAAGTTATGACTTTTTCAGTTATCTATCTCATTTTGCCATTTGCCGCACGGTTTTCTAGGGTTCTGCCGTTTGCCGCCCGGTTTTGGGGCGTTTCTGCCTTTT
Source organism: Oscheius myriophilus (assembly GCA_964057215.1). Taxonomy (NCBI): domain Eukaryota; kingdom Metazoa; phylum Nematoda; class Chromadorea; order Rhabditida; family Rhabditidae; genus Oscheius; species Oscheius myriophilus. The sequence continues at coordinate 2,097,630 of OZ059902.1, read as the reverse complement.
GCCGCATGCTTTTGCGGTTTACCGCATGCTTTTGCAATCATTTGCCGCATGGTTTGGGAGGTCTGTCGTTTGCCGCATGGTTTTCGGGGGTGGTCGCCGTTTGCCGCACGGTTTCGGAAGATGTCTGCCTGCCGTTTACCGCCCGGTTTTTAACAGCTTTGAATTTTCCTGTTGTTCTAGGGCATTCTACAGTATGAATTTAAAAATCTAAATTTCATAAGGATTTTCTTGTCCACTTTTGAAGGTCAACGATGTTATCATTTCCTTGTTGGCGACATTTCGAACCTGAAACTAAAGTGCAAAACTGCGAAATTCTCAATTTATTCTTAATTATGAAGTCGAAAGCCAGAGCTTTTGAGAATTTTGACAATTTCGTTTAAAACGCGCCCGTTTAAGAGTTCAAAAGCCGTGCTTTCCGAGGACTTCCCGACGGCGGCGCGCGGAACACGGCCGGGGACACCCGGGTTGATGGAAGTTGACAGTGATAACAGGGTAAATAATCGATGGGGCTCGCCGATTTCTCGAAATGATTGACCGGCTGTCGGCCAACTCATAAGAGACGCGCGCCCGCCTTCTTCTGCACAAGAAATGGCGACACACCTTGGCGAGGGAGGGAAAAGTTTGGGAGGAGAGGGAGAGAGAGAGAGAGAGAGAGAGAGAGAGAGAGAGAGAAAGGATATATATGAGAGGACCGTGGGACCTAGGAGGAGGGGAAGTGAAAGATCGAGCTGAAGAGGAAGACAGAGACGGGGGCTATTGCGTGGAGGCGGAGGCACCATTGCATGGAGAGAGAGAGAGAGAGAGAGAGAGAGAGAGAGAGAGAGATAGAAAGAAAGGGTGGATTGATAGTGAGGAGTGAGGAGAGGACTGGGTGAAGTTTTCCGAGTAAGAGCGGCGGGGGTTATTGCGTGGAGGCGGAGGCACCATTGCATGAAAAGGGAGAGAGAGAGAGAGAGAGAGAGAGAGAGAGAGAGGAGAGAGAGATAGAGAGAGAAAGGGTGGATTGATAGTGAGGAGTGAGGAGAGGACTGGGTGAAGTTTTCCGAGTGAGAGCGGCGGGGGTTATGGCGTGGAGGCGCGGCAAGCTTTATGGTATGTCTGCAACTGATAATTCGGCTTTTTATTAATTTCGAAAATAAAAACCGCTTTTGGCGATAAACTCTGCGCTCTCCTAATTATACCGACATTTGGCACCCGTTTTGACCTACTCCCTTCGCAGCGGTACCATTTAAGCAAAATTTTTAATCGATATTATGGACTTTTAGCCAAAACTTGGCCATTTTTTCAATTTGATAAAAATAAAGAAATTTTGTAAGATTTTCGCTTCAGGACCACCTGTAACGAGCGGTCCCTCCCCCTGGCCAAAGGAACAGGTGAAGATTGATCGCCGCCGCTTGAAAGAACCGATTTCCTCGGGTAAAAAACGAAGGAGAGGCGGAAATGATTTCCGCGTTACACGCGATGAAACACCGTGTTTCTGGATTATTTCGGTACTGGTATCGATTTTTTAGAGCAAGTTTGGGGGGGCTCAAAAAGAGCCTTAGGGTCCCCCAATGGTAAGGGAGCTAGACCTTCAAACTTTAGAACTGAAGTCGTTTTTTAGTGCTTGAAGCTTTGAAAAGGGACCAATCGGTTCTAAAAAAGTGAGTTTTAAAAGAATAATGTGGTCACATCATTTGGGGGCTACTAAAATCGACTTTTATTGAAAATTGGGGGCCGAACAGAGGGTTTGGCCGAAAAAAGGGACCGTGAGGTCCCATAAAAAGTGGAATAAACGTTTAATCACGACAAAAAGGATTTAGTCCTTTAATCTGCACTTTTGAGGACCACAAGTGATAATGCAAACAGAGAGACAAGCGCTGCGTCAACACGTGAGTCAGGGTGGCGGAATGACGAAGAGATAAGGAGGAACCCGTTAGGGTACGGTAGTTTCCAGTTTTTTTTTATGATTTTGTTCAGCTTTTTACTTAATTACTTTAATTTTGCATAAACATTATGAAACTGACATGATGTTTGCGTACTTTTTCAACTTCAACGCCTTTTTTACATTTTACCACTGGAATTTTAGGAAAGATGCAGTTTGCGTTGGATATAAATATTTTTTTAGAAGTTTACGTGTAAACGTTAAAAAAGGATATATGCATGGATTTTCGCTACATTTTCAACTTTTTGCCGAATACCGCACGGTTTTATGGGCGTTTATGTTCAATTTACATGTTTCATTGAAGCCGAATTTTTTGAAAATTGTCGATTTATTTTTAACAAATAGGTTTATTGTATTTTTTTAAATTATCGATTAAATGAAGTATTGTTATTTAATTTGTCGCATGGTTTTGGCGTTTATCCCCGTATGCCGCATGGTTTTATGGGCGTGGAGATTGAAGTGCGCCATTTGTGATAAAAATACCGTTTGCCGCACAATTTTTTCTGCTGCCTGCAATTTGTTGCACGGTTTTGACACTGTTTGCAGTTTGCCGCACGGTTTTTTCCAACGCCTCCAATTTGCCGCATGGTTTTTTGTACTACCAGCGATTTGCCGCACGGTTTTTTTGTACTGCCTGCAATTTGCCGCACTGTTTTTTGTACTGCCTGCGGTTTTCCGCACGGTTTTATGGGCGTTCAGTTTTGCGTCACATTCGGACCAAAGAAGCCCGCAGTTTTAGGGAGAGGTCTCGTTTGCCGCATGGTTTTGTGATTTTGACAAATTGCCACGCAGTTTTTTGCTAAATTGAAATTGGGGGTAACTTTTGAAACGTGAGAAATCGCCTCACAAAAGAGGCGAATCCGGTTGCTTTATTGTCACTTTCTTGCTCTCCCCCCTCGCTCCAGGTACTACCAGGTGCCCTAAGACAAAAGAGGCGTTTAGAAAGGCGCGAGGAGGTTGGTTGGACAGGTGTTGAAAGGAGAGATTGTTTGAGGATGAGTGAGGGGAGGTTTGTGAAATCGGAAGAGAAATGAGGAAGGGCGCGGGGACGCGGCGGCGCGAAGGACAAAGGCCCGGCAGGGAAAGCGGAAAGGGAACGGAGCACACTTGTTTGAGCTAGTCTTTACGCGGGGCGCTCTCGCTATGAGGAGACGCGCATAATCACAATATTTGCACTACTCTCTTTTATTCTTTTTGAATTCCGCGCCTCACTCGCGCGCAGAGAGGGAAAGAGACACGTCGCAAAGAGGAGTGAGGAATCAATGATCATGAGAGAGAGAGAGAGAGAGAGAGAGAGAGAGAGAGGCGGAGTAATAAAGATGCAAGGAGACAAAGAGGCGAGGGAGGGAGAGAGGAAGAGGCGGTGGAGGAGTAATAAAGAGGCAAGGAGGCAAGGAAGCAAGGAGGCAAGGATGCAAGGAGGCAAAAAGGCAAGGAGGCAAGGAGGCAAGGAGACAAGGAGGCAAGGAGGCAAGGAGGCAAGAAGGCAAAAAGGCAAAGAGGCAAGGAGGCAAAGAGGGGAATTCTGGAGCACCTCTTTTTCCAGCTTGAGCCTCTTTCACACATTTTCGCAGACAGTCATTTGCCGCGCTTTTTTTTAGACTGACGAAAAAAATGTGCGGCAAAAGTCGCCGAATGAAAAATCTACGCGCCTGAATCATTGCGGAATTGAAAATATTTAAAAAAAAAAAACGCTTATGAAATTGAAAATTTTCAACAAAACACATTTGTATCAGTCATGGCGTCTGCGCCATTTATCAGAATCAGGCGGAGGAGCTCAATTAGTGCATACTTGATTTCCGAGAGAGGCGCTCCCTGGGCTTGTGCTATTGGGAGAGAGAGAGAGAAAAAGAGAGAGAGAGAGAGAGAGAGAGAGAGAGAGAGAAAGAGCGAGAGCTCCAGATTTCCCCTCCTTGCCTCCTTGCTTCTTTGCCTCTATGCCTCCTTGTTTCCTTGCCTCCTTGAGATAACAGAAAGAAAGGGATGGAAATATGGTTTAAAACCTAGAGAGAGAGAGAGAGAGAGAGAGAGAGAGAGAGAGAGAGAGAGGCCCGCATGAGAGAACAATTCAGAGAGAGGGGGGCCTAGGAGGAGACGGAAAGATGAGGAGGGGAAGAGGAGGAGGAGACCAAAAGAGACCATAAAAATCTACACTGAAAATCTCTCTTCTCTCAAATCCTCCTCCAATCCAGAAGAGGAGGCGAAGAGGCGCATGTCGCTGCTTTTGAGGGGCGTGACGGAGCGAGGCGAGCGCAGAGGGGGCGGCGACTTATGATAATTGTCGATGGGCTACGGTAGTCCCGCCGGGACCCCGCAGTCATACATATAATGCAGTTCCCCAAAGACTGCCTCAATCAAACTGATGCAATTTTATTTTGTGTCTCTCTCGGAGAAGTAATGATCGCAGATTGGGCTTAGATTAGCCGAAGCGAGAGAGTGGAAGGAGGAGAGAGACGCAGAGAAAGGCAGGGGACAGGGCATGGGGAATGAAAGGAATGGAACTCAAAAGGAAGGAAGTGGTTTCAAATCAGATAAATCATATAAGTTATTAGTCCAGCGCGTAACTCGGCTTTTTAACAATTTTGAATAAAAAAGCGGTTTGCAGATTCAGTGGCAAAATCTGCGCCCTCATAATTACGTATACTGTCTTGAAAGGTCCCACATTTCGTTGTGGGACCTTGCACCATAAATCCTCTTTAATCTGTCAAATTGACGATTGTAACCTAGACTATTAAAAATTTTCGGTATACATCTCTCATTACTCTTCGACACTGTGTTTCGATGCATATTTCGATGTATTCACTTGTTTCGTCCCTTTCTCTGTCTCTTTGTGTCCCTCATTCTCTTATTTTATCTCTCTGATGCATTTGCTCTGTCTCTGTGATTTACTGTTTAACCCTCTCTCTCTCTCTCTCTCTCTCTCTCTCTCTCTCTCTCTCTCTCTCTCTCTCTCTCTCTCTCTCTCTCTCTCTCTCTCTCTGTCTCTCTCTCTCTCTATTTAACTCCCTCTCTCACTCACTCACTCACTCACTCACTCACTCACACTCCCTGTGTGTAGAGAAGAAAAAAAGAAAGAAAAGAAAGAAACAGAATGAAAGAAACCGAGAGAGAGAGAGAGAGAGAGAGAGAGAGAGAGAGAGATAGAGAGAGAGAGAGAGAGAGAGAGAGAGAGCGAGAGAGAAATGGAGAGAACGAGTCGGAGAGACGAAGAGAGACATAGAGAGAAAGAGAAATAAAGATAGAGAGAGAGAAAGAGAAATAATAATGATATATAGTGAGTGAGAGGAGGAGTGAAAAAGAGACAGATGGAAGAGAAAGAAAATGAAAAACCGGGAAGGAAATGACAAAACGAGAGAGAGAGAGAGAGAGAGAGAGAGAGAGAGAGAGAGAGACAGAAAGAGAGAGAGACAGCGAGATCGAGGAGGAGAAAAAAATTTAATAAAGATGCCATAAGAGAG
>OZ059902.1:2024748-2087248 GCA_964057215.1 Oscheius myriophilus | reverse complement strand
AGAACTGTAAAACGTTGAAAAAATCAAAATCGATAGGTTATTGATTGAAAATCGACATGAAAAAATATTTTGACTCGACGGGGGATTGAACCAATGAGTGAAAGTTTCGCGCGGAAAACTTCGCATTGAGCCATTAAAATTAGCCTAAATGAACAAATCGGTAACAAACAGGAAAATCAATCGATTTTTCGGATGCTTTGATTTCCTCGCGGGAGCCATTCCACCCTCCCTGCCCCCACATAATTAGCGTCTGGATAAGTTGACTCCCGGGGCAATATTTCAATATCCAGCCGGCTGGCAGGAACGGCCGGGGGATACGGTGGCGTTCATTTCTTATTAATTCTCGCTCATCGCCGCTATATTGTGGCCATCCGTCAGCGCTTCTCAGTCGACGCGCCAAAACGCCCATCGACGAAGCGAATAACAAGATGAGGGACAAGAAAGACGAGAGGGAAAGTTTTGTTTGAATTGAGAAAAACACATTTTTAAACGTGTATATGTTAATTTTGCAACTTAAAGGGACCATAAGGGACCTTTTTTCTACAACTAAACCAACTTCAGAATACAACAGTACGACTCTATCAGTTACTTTTCTTTTTGTCAGCAAAAACCATTTGCACGAGAGTGGAACCGAACCTGGGACCGTTTGGTTACCAGCTACCGGCGCTAACCAGTTGGCTATGAGGTAGATTTAAGTCTAGTGCCGCGCGTTGAGTTTTGATTTGAAATTACGGCTTTTTAGGAAAAAGGAGTTGAAAATGATAAGTAGATAATTGATCAACTAAATTAAATTAATTAATTAAAATAAACTTTAAAAAGGACCATGATGGTCCCTTTAAGGCCGTAAAAAAGTCGAAGAAAAAGTTTGCCTCGGGGTGGAATCGAACCAACGAGTGAAAGAACGGGCGGATTCGCTGCCACTGCACCACAGTGACTGCTCCTTTTTTTTGGAATTTGTTTTTATGTTGTTTTGAAGGTAAAACTATTTATTTCATAATTCCTGTTTTTTATTGAAAAGGTTTTTACGCATTTTTATTCAAGAACTTCTCGCAATTAAAGGGAAAACATGTTTTGGCCACATTTCCGAATTATGAGATTTCTGGTAAAAATTGGTCATTTTCCAAGCAAAACTCTGTTTAACAGTTGCACTGGAATTTCACCACGTGGTGCAGGGGTAGAAAGTGATTATTAAACTAAAGGTCGCTGGTTCGATCCCCGTCGGCGCCAAAGTTTTTTTTCCCTAGGATATTTTTATGCAATTAGTTTCTGTAGCTTCTAGGGAAACAATGTTTGTTTTAAAAAATTTTTTTTATGTTTTTTTGATCAGTGAATTGCCAAAAAAAACCTTTTAAAAATTATGTTGTTTTCCCAATTCCAGTACAAATGAATGGGCTTTTTCAAGATCAAATCACCGGTCGAATGGTTTTCTTTAATTGGTTCGTTCATGTGCGATGGCTCAGTGGGTAACGCGGGTCTATGAAATTCAGGGTCGCGGGTTCGATTCCCGCCCGTGGCGAATAACATTTCAAAGCTAAAAAATGTTACATTTCGATCTAACTGCCTAAAAAAAAGCTTTTCGACAATTTTTGCATTGCATTTTCCTCACATACACAAACAATTTTTTAATCCGTATCTCAGAAATAATGAATGTTTTCTTCCAAAATTCCGATTCCGGCCGTTTGAAAATAGTTTTAGCCGTGGGTCAGATTATTCGCAATGGAGCGTGTATATCCCCCCCCCCCCCACACACACAATTAAAAAAATCCCATGTTTCAACTAATAGTCATTATTTTATTGCGAAATTATATATTATGATTTTTTTAGTTTGTTCACTAAAATTATTTTAGTCTGTGAAAATCGGTGTTTAAAAAAGAAAATACAGCTTTGGGCCATTTTTTCCTTGAAAAATATGAAAAAGCTTTTTGTCCTTTTATCATCCATTTGGGCCATTTCTGACTAAAAGGCTACTCAAAAAGCTTTTTTTTTAACTTTTCACCTTCCTTTTTCACACGTTCACTCGATTTTGAGTGCCTGTGTGGTGAAATTCGCGGCGTTCGTCGGGTGTCCCCTCGGATAACCGTTGATAAATGTGTATTTTTCGCGGATCCGCCACCGCCACCACACCAGATTACAAATGTTCCTTCGCGCGGGGCGACGGCATGGCCTTTGTGGAAAGACTGCCTCTGCTTTCCGGCTGAAACGGTGGCAGAACGAAAGAATTTGGGGCGGCGAGAGAGTGCCACCGACGGCGAGACACCAGACAGTGAAGTGGCGAGAGAGTGGGCAAACGGAGAGACGCAGACCACGCCACAGCCAATGAAAGCGAGGTAATAACTATAAAATTTATCACCACAACTAACGACAGTTTGTTGCGATTGAGCGAATCGTCGCGCCGCCAGCCGCCCCGAGGACAGGCGAGGGAAGCAGTTTTTTGAGGGTTCTTTTATAACTTTTTAAAAGTTTTACAAACTTTGTAAACAAAAATACACTATTTGATTTATGACACCAGTGGTCAAGTAGATAAGGTCTCAGTCGGGGGGAAAGCGCTTAATGGTTCGAGTCCCTCCGAGTCCTCCTAATAAAAAAGCGTTTTAAATGGTATTTGCGGCTATACAAAATGCGAAGCAAAGAAAATCGGCAAAGTGGCCAAGTGGATAAGGTCTCAGTTGGTATGAAATCACTTGTTGGTTCGAGTCCCGCAGAGTTTTCAAAGAAAAAATGTTACATATGGATGTGAAATGTTAAATATTTATGTGAGATGAAACTCAAAAAAGCAATTACCGCTGTAGTTCAAGTGGCCAAGTGGGAAAATCATGTTCAATGAGAAATCACTCGTTGGTTCGATCCCCGCCGAGGTTAGAAACATTTTGTGTTTCTGAAAATCAATTTTTACTGTAAGAAATCTGAATCTTACACCACCGAAATCATAAAATCAAGATCGGGTGCTCGTAAAATTCCCGTTTTTCTTGTCATTTTTCGCCGCCTCTCGCCCGGAAAGTGTAGCGAAATGAGGGCAAAAAGGGCGATCGTCCTGTGCTGTTTTCGGTTGTAAATCGGCGAGGTCAGCGGAGGGGGCAAACTCTTGAATTTTACGACATCTGATGCGTTAAATTGGAGACAGGCGGTGGAAATTTGAAAGATAGAGGCAGAGAGAGAGAGAGAGAAAGAGAGAGAGAGAGAGAGAGAGAGAGAGAGAGAGAGAGAGAAAGAGAGACATACAAAGACAGAGATACTTCCAGAGACAGAAACAGAGACATTACTTTCTGAAAATCAGTCGAAATTTCCCAATTCATGCGTTTTCAGCAGTAAAATGGCAGTATCGCCTCAAAAGGCGTCGCTGACTCTCGGAGCTCTCGCCGAGCGGCCAATAATAAGCAGTCATAACCGACTACGGTAGCGGGCGGGGCAGCCGGCTGCTGCAGTCTCCGGAACAATTCATCACACAGGAATATGCTAATGAGGAGAGGGAGGCAGAGGGAGCATCCGTCACAATTACACACGATCTGATTGTTTTTCGACGGAACGCAGAGGGAGATGAGCATTCGACACGCTAATGGGGCATAAAGTGATGGGCAAGGGTTGCGAATTTGACAAGCAGGAGGCAGAGGAGCAAAAAATGAGAGGGAGTTTGAATAAAAGTGAGTGAGTGAGTGAGTGAGTGAGTGAGTGAGTGAGTGAGTGAGTGAGTGAGTGAGTGAGTGAGTGAGTGAGTGAGTGAATGAGTGAGTGAGTGAGTGAGTGAGTGAGTGAGTGAGTGAGTGAGTGAGTGAGTGAGTGAGTGAGTGAGTGAGTGAGTGAGTGAGTGAGTGAGTGAATGAGTGAGTGAGTGAATGAGTGAGTGAGTGAGTGAGTGAGTGAGTGAGTGAGTGAGTGAGTGAGTGAGTGAGTGAGTGAGTGAGTGAGTGAGTGAGTGAGTGAGTGAGTGAATGAGTGAGTGAGTGAATGAGTGAGTGAGTGAATGAGTGAGTGAGTGAGTGAGTGAGTGAGTGAGTGAGTGAGTGAGTGAGTGAGTGAGTGAGTGAATGAGTGAGTGAGTGAGTGAGTGAGTGAGTGAGTGAGTGAATGAGTGAGTGAGTGAGTGAGTGAGTGATTGAGTGATTGAGTGAGTGAGTGCATACTGTTCCTGCCATATCCTAAGTTTCCAGACGACCTTGACAACAGCTGTCAATTACCAGTTGCCCCAACCGTCTGGCAGCAATCGGCTGGTGCTAATCGCCCTCGCTTAGCGGCCGTTGTCTTATAATTCCGCTGCATGGCCATCAATCTGTAGCGATGCGCCCGTCTGTGCCCTCCTCTGAAGAGGCACTCTCTCCAGCGAGGTCCCCGGAATTCGTCATGGCTAATTATTTGTCTGTGAACGAGGGAGAGAGACATGGAGAGAAAGGGGCAGAATATATAAGAGGCATTTATCAAACAGAGGCAGAGATTTGCCTCATCATTTTGGTGAAAGAGGCAACAGAGGGAGGGGAGGGGCCTGGAAGCCGAAAAGTGAACGCGGAGGGCGGTGTTTGACCCATGCTCTCTGCACTCGGACAATGCACATTTTAATGGTTTAGCGGCCAAGTTCTCCTTAAGTTTAAACTTAGGGACCTTAAAGATCCGTTAAGGTTTATGGTAAAGCCGTTAGAGCCTAAGGTTTAAGGTAGAGCCGCCTTTAAGCCACATATCTAGAAAAATAGAGTTGTCTGAAAGTAGTATATTATCTACAGTTACCCAAAGATGAACATGAGAAATTTTGGGGTTTAGTTCATCGTGGATGGCGCGTTACGGTAGGTTACCCCTGGATATGGTAGGTTTTCGGAAGTGTGTCACGTTTAGAGCAAATTTTTGAAAGGAAATCGGCAAATTGGCATTTTTCAGTGTTTACGAATCGTACTACAATTAGATGAAATTCGAAGGGTAGACCCGAACCTGGGTCGCCAGATTTGCTAACGAGGACGTTACCACAGCGCTATTGAGTCGGCTCACGGAAATACGTTTCACCAGCGGCCGCGTGATAACGTTCTCGCTTCCGAAGCTGAAGACCCGGGTTCGAATCCGCCCTGTGATATTTCGTTTTGCTTAAAAAATGATTCTGCAAAGAGGGAAAGGATAATTAGCGCAAAAAATTAGCAGGACTTGCCGTAACGACGTTTTCGTCATAATGAGGTGTGACCTCGCCCTCCGGAAAGCGATCGCAGATCTGTTAATCGCTTTTTTTCATTTTCTTTCAAATTTTCGCTTTTTCTACGATATTTTCACATTTTCTGCTATATTTTCACATTTCCTCCTATCATCTCTCTTCTCCGTGTCTATCAAAATCTTAAAATTTTCAAAGGAATTTTTTGGTTTTCAGGGAAAAGCAATATGCACTTGGTGGCCGTTGACGAAGTCCCAGTGAATACTACGAGGCGGATTGAGGGAAAGTGAGGCGGCAGTGGACCGCTGCGCGGCCTCATAAACGCAAGGATGAAGAAAATGTGAGTTGTCATACCAGAATTAAGATCGCGGCTTCTAAGTTCGGCTCCTATAATGCAATCGTCGGCCGCCTTGGACCGCTTTGCGGCCAGTTCAGTACAGGCGCTGCAGTACCCTCATAAGTCTCATAAGCGCCAGGTACCAAGTTATAATTCACCTGGTGTCACTATTGGAAGTTTTTTGTTAACAAACTTCCTTTCGAACCTTGTTTCGCAATAAAACAACATTTTTTTGTCGTAAAATCGCAATCTAGTTTTGATAGGAGGTATGATTAGGTTAGCAATATTGTAATTGCCCCCCTCCGTAGTTGTGTGTGGGGGGCGATATTGCAACACCAGGACCTATCGCAATCACCCCCACAAGGCGCAATCGCACCCCCCCCCCCATTTGGCCCGTTTTTTCAGATACGCCACCAGCTCTTCGGCATCTTTGTGGGGGGATGAGATTGAACCGACCCTCTGGGGGGTGGGCGGCTTCATTGACCTTGATGAGGGGATTAAGGTTTACCAGACACCTGTGATATATCCCTAAGACGTTCAAAAGCTTGGCGTCCTAGGCATACATCTTCTTGGGTAAAGCTTACCTTCTTGGATGAGCCCAGTTATTTTCATTAAAGGGGGGGGGGTCGGTACTACGAATCACAGCTGATTCGTCGTTGCATCAGTAATCATGTTGTCCTTATTAGTTATCCTCTCTTCACCCACCGGCCTAATTAAATCTCCCTCCGGTTAACCCCAAAAATGTCATTCTCCTCGGCGTCTGTCACATCATGGTGTCATCTGTGCTCCGTTTGTTTTGGCCGTGTTGTCTGTGCAATTCATCGCGGCGATTGTGCGGCATACTAATGAGCCAACGGCGTGTTGTTATAATAAGGCCTAATGGGCGTAATGCCAGCACTAATCGCTACGACTTTCCATCTGCCGCACTAATATTAGCTAGGGGATCTTCTGAAGAAGAGCGGTGCTTAGGGACAGACGAGAAGGAGTTGGGGGATGCACTCACTCACTCACTCACTCACTCACTCACTCATTGTCTCCGTCTCTCTCTCTCTTTCTCTATGATCTTCATATTGATGTGATTTCTCTTCTCCTGCCTTGTGGCTCTGATTCGAAACATCCGCTCCCGCCATAAATCTCGGCCGCATTACGTCGCTTATTCATCCGCCGGGCAGCAACTGTTGCACACACAGGAGCGCGACCTGCAACAATCAGATGCCTGGGGACACACGAAGGACAAGTACAGAAACTCTGAAATTGAAAAGCATTGAGATGGACTTCAGTCTGAAACGCTGTCTGCTCTTGATAAAATCATGGGTTACGGTAGCAGAAAATCAGACAGAGACAGAGACAGAGACAGAGAGACAGAGACAGAGACAGAGACAGAGACAGAGACAGAGACAGAGACAGAGACAGAGAGACAGAAACAGAGACAGAAACAGAGACAGAGACAGAGACAGAGAGACAGAAACAGAGACAGAGAGACAGAGACAGAAACAGAGACAGAGACAGAGACAGAGACAGAGACAGAGACAGAGATAGAGTCAGAGTCAGAGACAGAGACAGAGAGACAGAGACAGAGACAGAGACAGAGAGACAGAAACAGAGACAGAGAGACAGAAACAGAGACAGAGACAGAGACAGAGACAGACACAGACACAGACACAGAGACAGACACAGACACAGAGACAGAGACAAAGTCAGAGACAGAGACAGAGAGACAGAGACAAAGACAGAGACAGAGACAGAGACAGAGACAGAGACAGAGAGACAGAGAGACAGAGACAGAGAGACAGAGACAGAGAGACAGAGACAGAGACAGAGACAGAAACAGAGACAGAGACAGAGACACTGATTTCAGGATTTGATCTCTTTTTTCCCTTTTCTGTTTCCCCATAAGTATTTTTCTATTTTCCTCAATTAGATATCTCTCTTGCCAGCTCTCGTCTCCTCGCCGGAAGTGCTGCGCATCTCCTCTAACGACGCCCGGCCGGCCATAATTCACGCGGTTGGCAAGCTCTCTGACAAAATATAGCAATTACGCCACATTTTCTCTCTCTCTAGCCAAGAAAAAGAGTATTTGTGATCACCTCGCACAGGTGTCGCAGTCGTAAATCGCGCGCGACGCACCGGCGACGGAACGATCGATCTCGCCGGAAGACGTGGCGCCTCTCGTCGACTTCTCGCTCCTCATTATCGCTATCAGCCGTCATCTGCACCTTATATTGCGGCGCGCGCTTCATTTTAATTTCCGCAATAACGGACGTCGACTGGAAAATAAGACGCCTCAGAGGCATCGCTGATTGCGAGAGAGGCAAAGAGAGGGGGCGACACTCTCCCAGGAAGGAGGGGATCAACGACGGATGATGAACGCATGGGAACGACGAGGTGTCGTCTTTTCGGAGGAGAGGAGGATTATGAGGAGATGGAGAGGAGACAGGAACTTTTGGGCCAGAACAATAACTCAAAGGGAGGCTCTCTCTCTCTCTCTCTCTCTCTCTCTTTCACTTTCTGCATTTTTCTCTCTCCGATGTTTTGCAAGGGTCCCGATCGTTTGGCCTCAACAGTTAATTGAACAGAGAAAGTTCCACAAAAGAACCAACCGACATGCTTCGAAAAACTGTGAATCTGCTCGCGAAACTTATAAATTGACAAAATAAAGAGATTTCCTTGTTAAAAAGAAAAAAAGCAAAAAATTCTCCCCGGCCGGGAATTGAACCCGGGTCTCGCATGTGACAGACGCGGATACTCACCACTATACTACCGAGGACCTACGGCTCAGCCGCGTGCACTCGTTGATATCAACGGCTGCGGCCGGCGCCTTTGAACACGGCGAATGATCACAAAGAGAATGAGACAATATTTATTCACGAATTCATTTACAGAACAAAAAAATGTAAAACTAGCAAGAAAAACTGTTGAGCAGTTTGTCTATGAAAAGTGCTTGAAAAGATGGTACAGAGGGCAGAAAACATACACCACGGCCATGAGACGCGTTTAAAACAGGTTAACAACGTTAATTTTCAAAATGTAGATGACAAATATGAAATTAACGGTATAAAATGCATTATAACTGGTACTTTATCAAGTTTAAATAACGCAAAAAATTTTGACCACTGAGCGGATCGAACGTCCAACCTTTCGATCTGTAGTCGAACGCGCTACCATTGCGCCAAGCAGTCATATAATCATCACGTGCCGGCGCGTTTATCAGTAGGCAAGGTCAACTACCTGTTATTTCAAACCTATTACAAAGAATTAACGTCTTCTTGCATAACTTTCCGATAGGAGTCCATTTGTTTGACCTTGTTTCACCCATCGGACAGCCGACCATCGCCCATCCATCAGTTGTGACTACCGGCGCCTCAAAGCAGCCGCCGTTTCACATCAACACAAAGCAACACTTGCCGGCAAGTGCGGAGAAAGGAGCCGCCGACGGCAGCTGCCACGACTGGCCCAACTACGGAAGACAACTGCTGCCAAAACAATCATCTTTCGATAACACACTACAACAGAGGGATAACTGAGACGGGTGAGAAAGAGGGACCAAATGCGTGAGTGAGGATGAAGTATATTGCAGTTTGTGCTGAATCCTCATGAAGATTGGGGTTTGAAGTGGTACAGTGAGTAAAACCAGAAGATATAACTACTTTATGTTTGTTACCACGGCTTTTTACAGGGTTCCTCGGCGTTAAAGGAGTTTTGGCGTTGGGTCCCGCCAAGAAGACGACCCCACCAGGCAGTCCGAGTACTTGAAAGAGCGAGGGCAAATATACGATTATTCCTTATATTGAAACGCTATGGTCTGTGTATGTGTGTGTGTCTGAAGTGGATCAGGGGAGGTTCACGCGTTTATTTACCAGAGTGGGACGGTGAGATCGGCCGTAAGCCGATCTTCACGCGCACGCATGTTTGCGGCCGCAGGCCGCATAACTGGGCGGCCGAAGGCCGCAACCCAGGAGGGTGCTCTCTGTTGGCGCGCGTGCCCTCCTGGTTGTGGAAGAAACTCACTGTGCAGAATTATGTCCAGATCACCGCATGCAAGTCGAGACTGACAAGGGAAGTGCACCAACTCATCTTGATAAAATCGAAATCTGTCGATTGGGCATTGTTAGGGACCCCAAGGGCTACCCAAATCTGTTTTCGAAAAGTGCCAACTCGGCTCCGTTTTCGAGAAATTGATTTGCATTCCAATTATCACCGACAGCGGACAAAGAGGCAGCATCGGAAAGTTGGCCGAGTGGTCTAAGGCGCTGACCAGATAAATTTTTTAGACATGATGCTGGTTCGACCCTTTTTTAGGACAACCTTTTTGCTTTTCTTAGGTTGACTTACTCGCATCAAACTGTTAATTTTTAAAAATATTTTCAAGCTTTTCTATTTCGGAGAAAGAAATTGTATTTTGTACATTTGTATTTTGTTTCATATTTTTTGGTTTAAGATTAATGTGGCTTTAAATAAAGAGAAAAAGCAAAAAGGTTGTCGTAAAAAAGAATCGAACCAGCATCATGTCTAAAAAATTTATCTGGTCAGCGCCTTAGACCACTCGGCCAACGTTCCGATGCTGCCTCTTTGTCCGCTGTCGGTGATAATTAGAATGCAAATCAATTTCTCGAAAACGGAGCCGAGTTGGCACTTTTCGAAAACAGATTTGGGTAGCCCTTGGGGTCCCCAACAATACCCAATCGACAGATTTCGATTTTATCAAGACGAGTTGGTACACTTCCCTTGTGAGTGGAAATGCCCCCGATTTCGCAACTCACGCAAAGAAAGCGCACGTCTAATTAGGGTATTCTCCATTTCAAACGAATAGACAAGGATTTGCGAAAAAAAAACCCTTAAAGGACTGGGTATAGTGTGTGTCCAAATAACAACTGCCCCTTTGGCACCCTAAAGGATTATAGGAATCTAGTCCCGCCGCGATTCCAGTAGATCAGAAAGGGCGCCAATTGCGGACGCGCGAAGGAGTACGCTTTCTTAGGAGAGCGCAGAGAAATCAGACAAAATAGCGCCTGAGCAATGTTTCTTTTTGTACGAAATTTTAGGAAGGTCATTTGTTGTTCGGACACAGACTATACATTTGGTCCTGTTTCGATCGTTTTAATGTCTGCGCACTCCTCTTCTACAGTACTCTTTCGCATATTTTATGTATGGTCAAATTCTTTTTGGTGAAACACGAGAAAATTTTCAAGATCGCTTGAAATTCAATGATGTTTCACCTCGCTTTCTTGAAAATTAGAAATCGCTTTCTTAGTAGGACTTTCGCTTTCTTGTCGGTTGGATACTGTCGCTTTTTTGCAAAATAATTATGCAAAATCGCATCGCAACCATTTTTAGGGCGTGTTTGGTGAATTTACTTACCACTTCATGTTAATTATAAATCTATCGTATTCGATTTTGAATTTGGCGCCATAAAAAATCATTCCAGTCGTACATCGCTAAGATAAAAACCTGCACGAACCTAACTTAAGCTTTCTTTTACGGTTACGTAGGGTACTAAAATTGGTCAAACTTAGTCAAAATTGAAGTCCGGAATATTCTGCTATAAATGGACCAAATTCAACCCTCAAATACCAAACCATTTGACAATTCCGCGCAGGACCCAAAAAAACCACAAGAAAATCAAAAATTGCGTTTGACATTGAAGTTTTTCGCATTTTTCGACCGTTGACTAAAATTACGCAATTTACCATTATTGGGTACTACGTTTTCGGCCGACCGTAAAGTTTGCTGATTGTGAGGAATTTAGGCATGAGCAATTGATATTTTTGGACAATTCGACCTACTTTCGCTGACCTACTTCGGGCGGTTTACCCAGTTTTAACATGACCCAATCGGCTTTCTATCAATTTCGAATAAAATAGCAGTATGCTTCGCGTTTTTCGAAAAAAAAATCTGCGATCTGGCATTATCATCCTTTTTCGCAATGTAAAAAGTCTGTTTCGTTAGATTCAGACTAAAGACTACACATACACACACGCACTCACACGCGCACACACACTCACACACGCATACACACATATACACACACATACACATACACATACACATACACATACACATACACATACACATACACATACACATACACATACACATACACATACACATACACATACACATACACATACACATACACATACACATACACATACACATACACATACACATACACATACACACACATACACACACTCCGACACTCATACACTCACACACACTCGCCGTCTCAAGACGTTCTCTCCTTAATTGAATTTTCATTTTCACGACCACCCATAAAGACCGAACCAATCTCATCTGCCTGCACACCCTGGTCTCAAATCAGCGGCGGTCATAAACTCGAGTAAAATTAATGAGACACGAATTGCGTCCCCAGCCGGGCACAGAAGAGCACCGCGTTTACGGCTCGAATTATGGCTCTTTGCCATTGCACCGGGCTGCAAGCGATACAAACGGGGGTCATTCGATTAATCAGCCGGCTGCCGTTACTGTAGCCGGCTGTTCACACACAAAGAGACCACCGTTATACACCGCCTCTCACAATGTCGTCTGTGAAATGAGAGATCGCCGAATGCAAATGAGATCCGTTTCCGACGCATGTATAGTCCTTTCGTGGGGAGAAAAGACATTGATCGGCGATCGACGATTCTCAAATTGTGGAGTTCTGTCCTGAAAAGGGCAGGCCACACAAATAGCTTTATCGCCATTTATGGGCAAGATAAAGAGAAAGTATGTTGACACACCGTAAAAGGACACTTTGCAGCTTCTGTTTATGTGAGAATTGGTAATAATTCCTGTAAAATGTGTGTGTATGTGTATGTGTGTGTGTATGTGTGTGTGTGAGTGTGTGCATGTACACGTGTGTGCGTGAGCCTGTTGAATCATCATTGTCTCGTAATATTCCAAGCTGTCTCGAGGAATACTAATAGCCGAAATCGCCTTATGCTGCGACATAACATGCGCGCCGCTCGACACACTAATGAATTCTGAAAGCCACATGACAATGGTCAATAAAGGATGTCCAAACCGATTTCGTGATGCAGCCACATTACGCCGCCGGTTGGATCGGCATTCAGTGCGAAAAAGGGGAAAGAGATGTGATTTTGGGGGATGGCAATCGAGTGCAAAGTTCAGAGAAGTTCTTCCCTCACTCACTGTCTCTGTATCTCTCTCTCCATGTCTCTCTCTCTGTCTCTGTCTCTGTCTCTGTCTCTGTCTCTGTCTCTGTCTCTGTCTCTGTCTCTGTCTCTGTCGCTGTCTCTTTCTCTCTCTCTCTCTCTCTCTCTCTCTCTCTCTTTTTTCACTAATGCTACAATGTCTGTTCAAAACGTTTATTCATGTGTTCCGTGAGATATATTCTTAGTCATGTAGATTCTACACAAAAATGTTTTATTCAAAGTGTGGGACAGAATATTCGTATCGTAGTTGACCGATTTCCAAAGATCAGTTCCCAAATCTGTTCGTATCCTCTCTTACAAGGCAGATGAGTGAATATTGAATTTCAGCTGGAGATAGGAAGCGAAATTAGATACATCTGAAGAATGCTGGACACACATAAAGAGCTTATGGCGAAATTCGAGATGATAATTGCATTAGGCACGGGAAATCTGGACAACTGCTCAAAGAGAGGAATATTTTCAGGGACCGGTGGATTTGCATTAACAAATGGCTCAGAGGAGTTCCAAAATTAGTGCCGTGATCGGCGCAACCTCTCGGTACCATAATTTCTATCACATTTCCCCCCTGTCAAGAAAATTATTGTTTTTGTCAAATTACAGCTCCCAAATTTGCTAGTGTGCCTAAACTCTTAAATTATGCTCCAATCGAGACGACTTCCTATCAAAATCGTACTCAAGTGCGGTTCGTTGAAAATATGGCCGCGTAGAGACTGTTACTGGCAACCTAAGGCCGCTTAGACTGCTTGGGACAACCATAGGTCCCTTGAAGACTGAAAGTGATAACCCAAGGCCGCATTTATACTGTTTCTGACAACCTACTGCCGCTTAGAAACTGGTGATTACAACCTAAGACCGCATAGAAAATGAAAGTGACAACATGAGGCCGCATTTAGACCATTCGAGTCAAATTTTCTTCGCTTAACCCATAAGTTCAAAGTAAAACATAAGTTCCTTTACGATTGTTTCAACAAGCGGTTGTCAAACCGGACTCAAACCCAGACGAAACCGGTAGGACATAAATGAACAAGCGCCCGTAGATTCGGTAGAGGGGGTCGCGCTGAGCCAAATTTCCTGTTTGGGGGACTCGCGCCACACGTCTCATTTGTAGCATAGGCCAGACAGGCAAGACATTTCACTTTATCTCCAGTACGGAAAATACATCGAGACATAAATTGGGAAGATGTGTGTATGCAAATCTACTTCGCCTCGGGGCTGATTGGGAGAAGGGTGGTACCATACCAGGTGCAACACAGCGGCCACACGATCACAGTGCTATTGGGGGGGATGTGGGAGAAAACAAAACGAAAAACGCTATTTTTGTCTGTTTTAAGTACATACAAAACGAGAGAATAAGTTATTCAAAGAGGGATCTCTCTCAGAGCAGGAAATGGAGAGGGATTACGGCGAGTTCAGAAGACGCTCCACCGCTCCGTTCAGGTCACCGAAACTCGCGCGAAGAGCTGAAAATACATTGTACAAGTATGAATATATTGCAGATAATTTATTGCCTTTTGCGTTATTTTAAAAGAGCTCTTTCGGGCTAGCCCAAGTAAATAGGCTATTTCCACGCCCATACACCCTGAAACACCCAGAATTTCCACCCACAGAATCGAGGGTTCGATCCCTTTAGAAATGGTGATTTCAATGCGGGAAACGTCAAATTTCAAATGACGCTAGCAAGAAAAACCGATATTGGCGAGGTAACATCAAATTTTAAACGATTCGCCAAATTAAAAGTTTCAAAGGCAAATAAGCTAAACTTGAGCGACAGTAGAACAAAAATTGTCATTTTGGTGTAAGAAAAGCTTCTTTTTTGTTGAGAAGAAAAAAAAACACGTACCGGCGATGTTCTGGGCCCTGTTGTTGAATCCCATATTGGCAAGCTGCTCCAGCTGAGACGCGTAGTGTTCTTCGAAGTTCTGGTTAGGAGCCTAAAAACGAATGTCAATAGATACTGTCTCTCTGAGTTATTTCCTTCCTTTCGTCTCGATTCTGTATATATCATTGCGTCATTTCGTAGCCATAGGCAATATTCGCTGATTGATTTTGCTCTCTATTATGCGAATTCTCACGTTTAAGTCTGAATGACGCGTCTGCGAACGGCGCTGTACAGTTCCGGAAAGACGAGAGACAGAGAGAGAGCGAAAGAAAGAGAGAGGTTGGATTGAAAATGCTTACCGCCGGGGCGCCACCCGTGGTGTTGAGATTCTGGAACATGTTCGCCATCATTCGCATCATTTGTTCCTGCTGGTTGTTGGCGGCGGGAGGGGGAGCAGCGGCGGCCGGAGCAGCAGCCGGGGCGGCGGCACCAGTAGCAGCGGCAGCAGGGGGAACTCCAAACGAAGGGATCTGCACGATTCCGAACATCCTGTAACAACAATAAATATGACATGATATAGACGTTACGTATAGCAAGGCAAACAATGCCGTTCGGTTGGCATACCCTAAATTGGGGTAAGGATCTGCGGGGGGGGGGTGCGCCGGGGAAAATCGGGACCCTGAGTCAGGAGAGGGGTTTTCGGGGGGCCCGCAGGGGGGGGGGCAAAAATTGTGTCCTCGAAAACGCGTAAAAACGGGGGGTTCCGCCGGCCCACCGGACCCGCCAAAAAATCCGGGGGGCTCCGCCCGGACCCAGCCGCCCCCACCAATTTAGGGTATGTCGGTTGGTACCCACCTGTAACCATAGGGCCCCAAAATTTTCGCAATATCGTAGGAATGAGGGAGCCATAAAAAAAGAAACTCGGAAGAACCCCCTCTACGCAAAATCTGCAACAGGGGTAGTTCATAATTACAAACTTTTTATGTCAAGAGGACACAATCAAACACTTGGCTTTTTGCAATTTTCACAGATTTTAGAGCAATGTATGGTGAACGCGCCTTGTTGTGTTGTGTCATTCACTGGTCAGGAAATTTGGCTCGGCGCGACGACCTCAACAGATAATCCCGGTGGCTGGTTTTTCATGATCGCCACAATTTCGAACGAAATATGCGACTCAGCGACAACTAGTATTATTCTAACTTCTCCTACGAACCTGGCCAACTCGGGCGCCTCCCTCCTCAACGTCTCGGTTCCGGTCTGAATCTGTCGGATGGCCTCAATCACAGCGGGGTTCGTCATGGCCTGCATGACTTCCGGACGTCCCATCATGGACATGACGTTGGGCAGCTGGCTCCTCATCTGCTCCGCCAACTGCGGATTATTAGCAACCATGGGGTTCGACTGCAGCATCTACAAAGACTACAATTATTCACCCAAGACAAAAAATTATACCTGGTTGATGAGTTCGGGGTTCTGAGTGACCTGTTGCTGGACCATGTTCATAATTTCCGGCGTCATCAGGGACTGCATGATCGAGGGATCGCCCATCATCTGGTTCATCATCGAGTCCAGGCCTCCAGACCCAGCACCAAAAAGACCTGAAAATAGCAAACAAATTAAATATTCCTTGCAAGAATGGAAAAAAGTTTGCGTTGCTCTCTTTTTTTATGAAATAAAATCTTTATTTCGTAAGTGTTCCATGATATTTCGTGTCATCCGTGTGTCAATAGGGTTCAATGTGACGTCTGGCCGTTGACGCACCCTCCCTATGAATTTCAATATTAAAGGTTCGCCATGGCAAAGTATGACCCCGCATCAAGAAAAACGGGATGTTATTGGTTATTTTTCTGCGAATTTAGAAAATATCGCCCTACGGTTTGATAAGTGGGCGCTTTAGGCATGCCCGGTGTTTAACGAGTTGAACGCGTACCCACCTAGCACATTTCTCAGACATAAGAAAAAAACCTCGGCCCGTCTACTCGGACCACCTAGTCAACATGTCACCAACACGACCAAGGTTCGATCCCGGTAGGCGCACTCAATTTTTGCTAATTTAGAAATAGCTCAAATAGGTAGTAGAAACACTTTGCCCGGCCAGTTTCAGGGGACTAGCCCTTCTCGTGAGCTATGCTACAAAAAGTCCAGCCCCATTGCACATCAATCGACGCATAAAATTTTGCAACAAGCGCGCAGAATCAACGCTCCTAAAATTGAAATGTCGTATTTTCTCCTTCACAGGTTGTGTGACGGGTCGATCACCAGCGAAGTACGCGGTGTGCCAAAGACAAAAATTACCTTCAAGGCCTCCGGGTCCCCCGGCGGGAGGGGCGTCGGAACCGGCGGCAGGACGGCTGGGACTGGCTCCCCAGGGGTTGGGCAGGGCGTCTCTGTTCTCCACACCGGCCCTCTGACTGCGGGAACCTTAACTCAAAGAAAATATGCAAATTCATAAAAGAACGGACTGTTCTCGTCGTTGTTTCCACTGCTGGCATAGGGATTTCCACCCAGGGAGCCCACAGTGCTGTTGAGGAGAGGCTCCTGGACGTCTTGGTACAAGCGCTGGAGAGCCGCCTCTCCACCGGGAATACCCTGGAATCGTCGTGTTGGGACGCAAAATGCAAAAAAAAATATATTTTTGAAAATGCATCAACAAACCTGCAGGTTGCGAATAGCGAGATCGTGGGTGCGCATCATTTCGTTGAACATGTTCGGATTGCGGATCATCTCCATCGTCTGGCGCATAATGTCCGGGTCGTTGAGAATATGCCCGACCTCGGGATTCCTCTGAAAACAATCGCATTATACTTGAAGTTAAACCTATATCCTCAAAGCGTTCAATTGATGTAAATAATTATGTGCCCTACTGACACCCGGTTGGCACGAAATGTCCAATTTTGAACCCATGCACCTCAATTACCAACCTCGATGAGATTCTGGATCTGGGGATTGTTGGCGAGCATGGACCTCATGATGTCGGGATTGCTCATCAGCGACTGCATGATCGGCGAATCCATCATCTGTCGCATCATCTCCGGGTTTTGCATCATCTGCTGAGCCATTGCCTGGAAAGATAAAACTGTACTACCGTAATTGGAAAGAAAACTTACACCAGGATTTCCACCAGCACCACCACCGGCGGCACGCTGTGAGAGGAAGGCGGCCAGAGGGTTGCCGGCGGGAGGCGCACCGGCGCTAGCACTGGGCTGAAAGAAAGTGAAATTAAGAAAGATAGAATATATATACAAAGAAAAAACTGTCCGTTGTATAAAAAGAAATCAGATATATGCGTAAAATCATAATTGAACTGAGAGCGGTTAGGGAGTTTTACTTGACTTTAGAATTACAGTAACCTAGCGTCCCAGGCTTACCGCAACCCAAGCATCCACGTTTTTATCAATTTTCGGCCGAAATAAGCATCTTAAGAGACATGACAAGCAGCTTGTGACTAAGAACGCTTGCAATGCGTTTTCGTACGGGTTTGAATTAAGCAATACACTATACCCTGTACGCATCTTATCGCAATAAAAGCCATGCTGCATGGTTAACTGTATTGCCGGATGTCAATAGGGTTCAAAATTACAACGACCATTTATTGTACCGCTTTTGCAAAAAATTACAATTATTAAGGTATGCCCAACAGAATCAAGATTTTGAAAAATCACTAATAGTCACATTTCTCTTTAACCACACCTCTATTTTGAATAAAATGTGCAATTTCGAAAGGTTTTTTCTTCAAAATAAAACATATAAACCTACAGCTGGCTGAGAAGCCGGAGGAGGGACAGCGGCGGGAGCGGGAGTGGTGGAGGTCGATGTGGTGGCAGTCGAGGCAGCCGGCTGAAATCAAAAACTGAGGCAAAATACTGAAAATGTACCAACCCTGGCTCCACCCTGACGCACAACCAGATGCACAGCCATACCGTCGGTTATTTCTGAAAATGGTTGAGTGAAAATAGAAAATCTGTGATTCTGTATTGAAAACTTTCGCTTTTAGACCCCTCGCGGTTATTAATAAAAGCCCAGAACAATCCAAAGTCGGGTCTAATTAACCTCATGGGAGCTTCAGGCGCACATGGTTGCTAGGCAATTTCTGAGGAAAGGTGCCGCTTAAGCGGAGTAGAAGTGGTAATTTATCACATGACGGTTGTTAAATAAGTATTTCATAAACGGGATTAAAAGTTCAAATTGTACAGAAAAAAACGCAACGGGTTGGCTAGAAGCCCAGATAATGTAACATAAATCTCTAAGATATCTTTTTGTTTTATAAGCCCAGAAAACATTACAGAAGGGAAATCCGAAAGAAAATTTTTTTCGCAATTTTGAATGCCAGGTTTCGATATACAAGTAATTTCAAACCAAGGGAAACAAGTAAAACCATTTCGATTTCGCAACTAGGTGGTTCTAGAGCAAATATTTAGCAATAGTGTTATTCTGGCAAAAAAAAAATTTTTTACAATTTAGTGGAAAACTGCCTGGAAATTACAAAGAATTCAAAAGTTGGCAACGTTCCAAGCCTTTGTCGCCGAGGAATTTAAATTTCTGTATTTAATTTACAATTTCACGGTTTTGAGCAAGAATTCACATCTAGTTACAAGATTTCCGGGCGAAAAATAAAAATATTCAGAAACTTACTGCAAGCATCGAGGGTCTCATGATCCTTGAGGATCTTTCCGCTGAAGATGAGGCACAGTTGGTCCCTAGTCACATTTTCGATCTTCGTCAAAATCACGTCTTTGAGCTGGAAAATTGGAAAACAATACTAAAACTCGAATAAAATGACTAACCTCTCCAATGGCAGCCGTTGGAGCGACGGCGATGTCGAAAGTCCTGCTGGTGCTCTTGATTTTGAGCGTAATCTCGCCACTGGGCTGAGCGGAATCCGTCATTTTACCCTGAAACGTGCCAATTATTTAAATTTATTGATTTTCAATATTGGAAAAATCGGAAAAATCTATAAAAGGACCGAAAATCACCGTTTCTTTACGTGTTCAACACGCGACCGGAATTGATTCTGTTTTCCATGACGAATAATCTTAGCTACCGTAGTTAACGGGGCGACAGCAATTCTTGGTACAGCACGGCGAATGGGCGGAGCTTGCGTGGCCCTGGCAGCCAATCAGGGAGCTCCACACGCCGCGCGATGATTGGGCGCATTGGCCACGTTGGATTCCCAGTGAACGCCGTTATATATGTGGCTGCTTCATCCATTTTTGGCTAATCCTCCTCGTCATAACACTCGTTTAGCCGGAATCTTTGTATAAAATTAAAATTTAGATGGCATTAATGCTGAAAATCGGTGAAAACGCGATTTTTTCCAGCCAGGGACCTCGAAAATCGGCTCAGCGACATTCATTTTACCATAGGTCTGCATATCTGCGAAAAAAAGCGACAAATTTGCACAGATACTTGTTTGACAAGAATTCAGTGCGTTTCCTTATAAGCTAGTAGTAAGATCACACATTAAAGCGATTTTGGACTAAATTGGCCATAAATTATCGATTTTTGTGGCCCATGGCTTCCACATCTTCATTTTAAAAGCAGTTCTGTCGTTTTTTGTTAGCCAGATAGAGACTTCGCTCTTTGTGAGCACAATAGAGCATAAGATGTTGCATTCGCACTTTAAAGGCTAGATGTACAAACGATAACCGAATTTTCCGCACTTGGGGAAATGTAGCGTCATCATTTTCCGCTCTTCCATGCCCCCCCCCCCAGTGAGCTTCACACACTTCCTTTGAGACATCTATTCAGTTAAAACATCCGTAGGCAGATGTATTGATTTCATTTATGTTGCAAATTACTCCATCATATGTATTTTTAGTTGATTTACTTGGTCTGTATTCACACCGCTGAAGTTTCCATTTTCTTTTTGTTCTCCATACCTTGTCTTAAATTGCGCATTACTTGTATCTATGGGCATACTTTATTAGCATTTTGAAGGCCTTCTCTGATCTTGCTTATCATTTAACTGCGTTAATTCCAATCTTGAAAAATTGCCTCGAAGTACTCTGCCCTACTCTCATTACCAATCATGTGCTAGCCCTGTTTCATCGCTGTGCGTTCCTTGTCCGGCGGAGAAAGTTCTCGAGGAGACTCGCGAGCGGACGCGTGGCGTGTTTGTCCAGCGTGGAAGGGAGCCCTGATAGCCTTGAGTCGTTGATAGCGGTTAATTAGGCCAACGCGCTCTTTCGCATCCCATCCATCTTATCGAGTGCTCCCAATTGCTAGATTTCTCGCCAATGAGCTAAATTCTTTCTTAAACCAGTTGTTTTAACTTCATTTGTTTTCGTTATCTCTGTTGGGATTTTCTTTCTTTGTATTGTGATGCCTACAAACAGACAATAGTTTATTTCCTCATTTCAGGCCATGAAGGGGCTTATCTGGGTTCTACCTCTGGTGGCCGCCGTCTTCGGTGACGTCCTCGAGTACGGAGACAGCAACTTCGAGGAGATGATCAAGCAGCACGACATCGCCCTCGTCAAGTTCTACGCTCCCTGGTTAGTTTTATATCGTACTTTCAGCTTCCGTTTTCTCTCTCGTGGTAATTACATAATAACTGCTCAATTGACAACGCTGAAGCTTTCAAACAAATCCATAGCAAAGGAAGAAACATGCGAAAGTGGCACGTGGATTCCTCTATTGACCCGTTGCTAGGTAGTGGTCGCTTCAGGCCATACATGGGCGCCAGCCTGACTAGTAGCGTAAGGGGTCTCGCCCATACATGAACAAGCTATCTGTGGGGACCGTTTTGCGCGACCCCCACCATACAAATGAGACGTGTGGCGCGAGTCCCCCAAATAGGAAATTCGGCTCGGCGCGACTCCCACTACCGAATCTACGGGTGCTTGTTCATCTATGGTCTCGCCTAGGAGGATTTCGAATCAGAGGGGGTTAGGGTATCGCTTGGTTCCGTCCAGGCCATTTTTCCAAAGGCGGGGGTTTCGTCCAAATCACAGTGACGGACCTCCGCCCTTGTATGCTTCAGGCAGATGTGTCAGTTTTCTTCGTGTTATTTAGTTTATATGGTCTCTGACTGTACTCGATCATAGTGATTGACATAGTTGTATCTAGGTCATCTAATATTTGCGGTCGTACACGAGCCAATATCTCGTCGACCGTGCGTATGGAATGAATGACACCTATGTAATTGGCGGTGATTCATTTTCCTAGGAATACGCACATGATTGCATGAACAGAACATAGACTATTTGCACATAACTAAGTTTTAATCATACGTTGAGGTGAGGTGCTTGCAGTATTTACGTTATTCAGCGTTTGGTTGCAAATGGTAACAACAAAATAAAGGGGGCTTACGTTGTCTACGACGCACCATTCGGGGGGCTTACGCACCAAGCCCTATTCGCTCTCTGCCAGGCCATAGTTTTTACTTAAATACCAATGTTAACACGTATGTCCAATATCACTGTTTTTTTTTAAATTAGGAATATTTTGCGGAGTTAGGGTTTTGGCGAAGATGTGTTCTGCTTGCGTAAATGTCTAATGGCCGAACGACGAATCTGTTATTTTTGTGTTGTTAATGTGCTGATTAGATTTTTTTTATGAGGGATTGGATACCATCCTGTTTCTTGTAAATGTTAAGTGACGCTTCTTGATTCTGCTCTCAACAGGCTGTTTATCTAACTGTTAATTCACCACTATGTTTGCAACACGAATCTCCAATCTTCGCCTTCTCAAAGAGCGCCTTGACGAATCAAGGCATTTATTCAATGCCTTCATTAGTTTAAAAATTAATCTTTAATTTTTATATGCTTTTCCAATTTTAAACTGCCAATTTCCAGGTGCGGTCACTGCAAGCGCATGGCTCCCGACTTCGAGGCTGCCGCCAAGAAGCTGAAGGCCAACGATCCCCCTGTCGCTCTCGTCAAGGTAATTTTTAACTCTGTCTCTTCTTAATTCCTTTCTTTAGGTTGACTGTACCGTCGAGAAGGAGACTTGCGAGAAGTTCTCCGTCAAGGGCTTCCCCACTCTCAAGATCTTCCGTCACGGAGGCAGCGCTCAGGACTACGATGGGCCTCGCGACCAGGCTGGAATCATCAAGTACATGCGAGGACAGACTGGCCCCTCTGCCAAGGAGCTCGTGACTGTCGCTGACTTCGAGAAGTTCACTTCCTCCGACGAGAACGTCGTTATCGGTTAGTTGTTTGCTTTGACTTTTTATGTTTGCATTTAATTTAGTATTCAAAGCACTTAGTCAATTACTTTTATTAGCTTGGTGTTATGGATTCTATCAGGTTCTTTTCATTATAATTTGAAATATTTTAGGTTTCTTCGAGGGAGAGAGCAAGCTGAAGGACTCCTTCCTCAAGGTTGCCGATACCGAGCGCGACCGCTTCACCTTCGGATACACTTCCAACGCCGAGGTTCTCAAGAGCAAGGGATACTCTGATGACATCGTTGTCTTCGTCCCCAAGAAGCTTGTCACCAAGTTCGAGTCTGGAGAGTTCAAGTACGACGGAAACTACGACACTGACAAGATCAAGAACTTCCTCGTCCACGACACGTGAGTGGAATCATTAGACTTTGTGTATTTTTACTTTTAGTGTTGGACTTGCCGGTATCCGTACCCAGGGCAACCTCTTCCAGTTCGAGTCCAAGCCCATCGTTGTTGTCTACTACAACGTCGACTACGTCAAGGACCCCAAGGGTAATTTATTACCTCTGCGCATTTAATAATTTAATGTTTTAGGATCTAACTACTGGCGCAACCGTGTCCTCAAGGTCGCCCAGGACTACAAGCGCAAGGTTCACTTCGCCGTCTCCGACAAGGAGGAGTTCTCCGCTGAGGTTGAGCAGAACGGTCTCGGAGAGCGCAAGGACTCTGACAAGCCTATCGTTGCCGCCATCACCAACGACGGAAAGTTCCCTATGGATGCTGAATTCAGGTACTACTATTCTATTTACATTTAATGTTTTCATCTTCAGCGTTGAGAACTTGAAGAACTTCGTCGAGGAGGTCATCTCCGGAAACGCCGAGCCCTACATGAAGTCTGAGCCTATCCCCGAGACCCAGGGAGATGTCAAGGTTGGACCTCCATGACTTAGCATTTACTTATGTTTCTTTTTCAGGTTGTCGTTGGAAAGAACTTCAAGGAACTCATCCAGGATGCCGACAAGGACGTCCTCATCGAGTTCTACGCCCCCTGGTGCGGACACTGCAAGTCCCTCGCCCCCAAGTACGACGAACTCGGAGCCAAGGTTTGTTTTTTTTTTTTTAAATTTATTTTACGCTAATATTTTTAAAACTAGCACTTGGGTAGGACTCTTATAAGATGGAATGTTTTGGGAATAATTAGAGCATTACGGTCCTTTGACATTTTTAAAAATTGAATTTTGGATTTTTGGTCAACTTTAATTTCCTTACCCTTTGATTGATCTGTTAGCCTTACTAACTAACTGACAATTGTTGCTAAATAAGTACTCGATTTCAATACTTTTTCTAATGTCATATTAGTTTGATGCAACAACTATCGTAATGCTTTCGTAAAATTATCTAATTATTTCGCAAACTTTCTTACTGATAATTTTCAAACAAATTTATCCGTTTTCGCATATGCTTTTAATATTCTTTAATAATTTTATTTTTACAGCTTGCCAAGGAGGACGTCATCATTGCCAAGATGGACGCCACCGCCAACGATGTCCCTCCCCTCTTCGAGGTCCGCGGGTGAGTGACACTTCATTTCGGTTTTCATTTTATGGGCGTTTAAGAACTCTAGAATATTTACTAATTCAAAATTTTCCAGATTCCCCACCCTGTTCTGGCTTCCCAAGAACGCTAAGAACCGCCCGGTTCCCTACAACGGAGGTCGCGAAGTCGCCGACTTCATCAAGTTCATCGCCAAGCAGTCCACTGATGGCCTCAAGGGATACACCCGTGACGGCAAGAAGTCCAAGAAGACCGAACTCTAAGCATCTGTGATCCCCCTCACGCCCTTTGCCAATTATTTATTTTTGTGATACTGCAATTCCCCTTTTCCGTGTATCCCAGAACTCATGGTTTTACGGTTTTCATTGTTATTCTAGTGATGGGCTTGTTCTGTTGTGCCTTTAGGACTCATTGACCACTGGTGATTCCCTGTTTTAGCCTGCTTTGGCATCCCCGGTCTCCGGGTTTTCCACTGTCAGTGTTTAAGATGCTTTATAAATATTTATGTACACTCAATCTCTTCTTTGGGGACTTTGTCTTTGGGAAATAGCAGTTTGAATTTACCGCCTTCGGTCCCACTGCGATCCGTCGGCGCAGCGGTTGCGTCGCGGCATCATCTCGGAAGGACGTGGATCCGCCCGTCTGCTCTGGAACTCTTGGTCTCTTGCCAACTGGAGTTAGTGCCAGCTGACCGTTCAGCTTCCGGTTGGACCCTTGCCGCCAGCCGGTCCTCACTATAGCCCTCCGTTTAACACGCACACAAAACACCAAGAGCCGTTATCGATTGGCGTGGCCCAAAAAACTCCCGCGCCCTCAGAAACTCCGTTTCACCAGTTTTTACCCAATTTTACCCATTTATTTTCATTTTTACCTTGTTCTAACCCATTCTATCGTATTTTCCACATAAAATAGCCCTAAAAACCGTGAAAAATCGATACAGAAACGTCTAGAACGCCCCAAAACCGAACCTCCGTTTTCGGAGATTTTTGAATTTTCCACTTATTATTTTCAATTCTATAACAATTTTAGGCATTTATACAATTTAAATAATCTAATTAATGATGTAAAATAAAAATAAATAGGCAAAAATACCCGAGAAGCTGGATTTAAGGAAAAACGGAATTTTCCGGCTTTTATTTCTTCCATGGCTGCTATTAATTTTATTAATGGGTATTTTTGCACGATTTAAATATTTTCTAGTGTATTTAATTATTATCTATCCCCTCATATCCATTTTAAGTCGATATCCCCGTTTTTAGCCAAAATTTCCTCTTTTTGTTGGCATTGCGCCCTGCGGCTAATTTGGCAATGGAGCAGGTTTTCAGAATCGATTTGATCTACGCTGATGTGGCAAGAGGATTCCGACGAGTCTTCGGCCTCTGAGAACAGCGAGGATGAGATCCGAGCCGCTGCAGCCGAATCCACCGAGGAAAAAGTGGGTTTCGGCGAATTTTTCAAATTTTCGTGGCCGCTGTGGCTTTTTTTCGCAGGAACTGTGGCATTTGTGGCATTTCAGAAAGCCTCCACTGCCGAGGAGGAGCCTGAGGAGGAGGCCGGCCAGTCCGACTCGTCCTACCAGGATTCTGTAACCAGAGAGGGTGAGTTTTCCGGATCAGATAATCGATAATCGATCATCTCGGAGCGAGTTTCAAATTCCCGGGTCTTTAAATAAGCTAGATTTTAGGAGCCAGCACGAACGAAGACGAAGATGAGGAGGAAGAGGATCGAAGTGAGGAGTGCAGTTCCCCCTCCTCCGATGCGTCGACCGCCAAAAGAAGGAAGAGCAGCAACAAACTCGACGATAAGACACGGAGGGTGCGTTTTTTGGAGAATTTCTTTTCGTTTTTCCAGTTTTAGAGAGTTAAAAGCTGAAAATGCATCCAATGCTTTGCTTCGGACTATCTGGTTTTTAAAAAAAAATCGGCGTTTTTTTTTTCTTTCCACTTTGTCACGACCCTATCTACTCACGGTCTTTCCCAAGCCTGAAGGAACTCAATGGAACCGGATTTGGCGTTTTGCCAATTGGCCAGAAAAAATGCCGCCTAGAAGTAGAGTCATGTCACGAACTGGTGATTTGCCAAAACCTGCGAGTGTGTTGAATACGCACACTCGAGGGATTAGAATTTGTCCAAATTCCGGGAGAGGTGCGATGTTTAGCAACAAAAAAAGCAATTAGGTTTTTAAATGTACCCAAGTTAGGAATTCGAACGTGTTTGGTGTTTAAGATCATTAGACTGTTGGTTTTTTAATTCTGCCGGCACTGTGCTTTGAAGACCAATCATTTGAAGCCAAATTGCTTTTATCCCACGGCCTTTTCAATTAGTTACGTCAAAACAGAATTGGGATTTTACCATACCCCGCCCATTTTTATGAATTTGAACAAAAGCCAACCCCCTGTTAGTGTGTATTCAAAACACTCGCATGTTTTGGCAATTCGCCAAATGCTTTTTGTGGCGAAAATCTTGCGCATTTCTGCAATTTGCAAAATGCCGAATCGGTTTTTTTATGTCCCTCGAGTTCCTTCAAACATTTAGAGGCGGTGATCTCTGGGTGTTGCGTCAATCAATAATTTATCTCTTTCTTTCAACGATTTCAAAGTCGGGAGGTGTGTATATTCCTTATTTTTGTTAAACTTTGTAGATTTCTAGAATCATTAGTTGTTCATGTGGTTAAATGCTACTTCTTTTAAAATTCTGCTTTATGTTCCTCATTTTTAATAACGTTCCCACGTTTTTGGACCCCAAGTTAACGATAGATACATAAATCTATCTAATTCTACGATACCTTGTACGTTGAGATAAATTGTTACTGTGCTTCTGCCACAGGCGGCCTGAGGGTGCCAGTTTCTTTAAAAACAGTCGTGAGGCTGCCTATATTCCATTTTAGCGCCCTGAGATTGCTTTGTCATCCTTCTACGCGATCTAATGTACTCAGAATTTCTATAAAAGTACACGGCCTGAGTATCCTATTTTGCTCTCTTACTCTAGAAACAACAGCAAAACATTGACACGCTGTGGCCAAGTATCTTGGCGTGAATTATATTTTCTTTTTCAGCTCCTGGAAGAGAACAACTACCTGAGGCGTTCCTCCAGAGGCAAGGGATCGAGTTCCAAAAAGTCGCTCACTTCAGAGGAGGTATGCTAATTTTTCGAATTGCTTTTATGCTAATCTCCTTTTCCAGGAAGGTTCCTCGGAATCCGAGGACAGCGAAGATGAGAGAAGGTCGAAGCGGAAGCAGCAGAAAAAGAAGAACAACGCCGCCGCTAATGACAACCGCTATGTGAAGAGAGGCCAGGCGACGAAGAAACAGGTCGACTACACTGAAAAGGACACCGATGAAGATGTAGATTATCAGAAAAATAGGATAAAATTGGCTTTTAGGTGGATGAGGACGACGTACTGGAATGGGAGGAGGAAGAGGCACCCTCGCAAAGCACCTCCGCGGCTGAGAACATAGAAAAGGCTAGTTTTTCTTCTTTTTTCTTGTTTAATACGCCTTGGACCCGTTTATATTACTATTTTAGGTGTTGAAGTACCGCCGCGGGTACGTGGGAGCTACGGGCTCTTCAACCACCTCTTACAATGTGGACGACAAAGGGGACCCTAACACTAAGACCGAAGGACCCATGGAGGACCAGTTCCTAGTCAAGTGAGTGTTTTAGTGCATTCAACCACACATTAAACAATGCGATCCCAAAATTTAAATAAAGGGTTTACTGCCGCCTTATCAAGAAAATAGCTTTATTTGGTTTATTAGTGGTTTCGTAGCTGGAAAGAGTGGTTAGGGGGTTTGACCCACACCTCGGGCTGGTCTGGCTATTGGCGTGCCCACCCTTAGCGTTTAGACCTTAAAATTGGGTAACCACCCGTGACTCTCAGGGAAGTTGTAACCGCATTAAGCAAAAAGGCCCCTAACTACCCTTTACAATCGGCCCACAGTGTTGACCATCCTTAACTTGGGAAGAAAACCCGGATATAAACTCCCGGTGTATGGTTCAACCCCTGTATTCCGCGATAGATATATCGGAATATAGTTTGATCTATATTCCTTGCCAAATTTGGCTGCGTACTCGGCCTGGGTATCCTATAGTCATACATGAACAAGCTAAGCGTGGGTTTTATTTGCGTGAACTCCACATTACACATTCGCCGTATGGCGCAAGCCCCCCAAGTGCGAAATTCGGCTCATGGTTGAACAGGGAGCGTTTGGGGGTCTCGATGCGTAAGCCCCTTAAAGTGGGGCCATACTTGGGCAACCCACCGCGTGGGTCCATTTTGCGACAGCCCCCTTAATTATAGAAAAATTCGAAAATATGCGATTCGCTTTCTCAATTTGCCATGCTATAGCCTTTACCAGGCCGGGGATATAGGTCAATTATATGCCCTCGAGTTAGTATTGCAAACTGAGAGAGCGCAGATACAACATGTAGCCTCTTTTCCTTAACACACAGCCTTTAATCACAAAAGAACATTGATTCGACATCGCAACTTTTTTTTATGACTGGTAATAGGTTCGCCTATTTTTGTGGCATCGCTTTGAATTTACTCTTTTTTTTTTAAGAATCATTTTTCTTCTTCAGATGGGTCGGCTGGAGCCATCTTCACAACACATGGGAGTCCGAAACGTCTCTGAACGCCATGGGCGCCAAGGGCATAAAGAAGCTGCAGAACTACGTGAAGAAGATGAAGGAGATCGAGGCTTGGTGGGTGTTTTATGCAGTTTTATATTTTATTTTGATCTTTTAGGCGATCCAATGCTGACAAGGAGTACATTGAGTTCTACGACTGCGAGCAGGTCATGGCTGAGGAGCTCTTCGAGACCTACAAGAGCGTGGAGAGGATTGTCGCCCACCAGGTTAGTTATCACGAGGAGGATCGAAACGGGCCGGGCCGACAAGTGTCGGCCCGGCCCGGTTTGCACATTTTTCTTAACGTTTCCCGGACCTGGCTTCAAGTTTTGCCTGTATTGGACTTTTATTCTAATTTTTTCAGGTTTCAAGAGATCGCGCTGCTGACGGCAGTGAGACGAACGAGTACCTGGTCAAGTGGAACGGACTCTCCTACGCCGACTGCACTTGGGAGGATGAGCGACTGCTGCCGAAGCAAATGCTCACGGAGTACCACACCCGCGTGGACAACCTTCGCCCGCCTAATAAGAACGCAGCGGTGAGATTTTGTCAAATCCTTCGGCCGATTTGGCTGTCAACATGTCTGAGTATCTTATACTGTACGCTACTCGTAACAACATCAAAACATTGACACGAAGTAGTTTTGGCACTATCTGTATCTGTTAGTAATTATATCAGTTTTCAAATTTAGGTCCTGAAGCGGAGGCCCAAGTTCGTGAAGCTCGAAACCACGCCGGAATTCCTGCAACCAGCTGGCAGGGAAGGACAAGACTTGAGGGACTACCAGCTGCAGGGGCTGAATTGGATGCTCCACGCGTGGAGTAAAGGCAATTCCTGGTAAGGCCTTAAAACTGAAACTTGAGTTCTGTTTTAGATGCGTTATAATGTGTATTTAATGGCTAAGTTGGCGGTTAAGATGAGTCAAAGGTCGAAAAATGGGCAATTCCGCAATTTTAAAGCAAATGCCACCTTGTGTGGTTTTCGGAATAGTACGCAGAAGAACGCAGCATTCACTCAAATCTGTCAGTTGCCCCAGGCGAAACGGCTCCAGCAGGGTGTCTTACGGTAACCGCCGCGGGGGCCCTTATGCCAAAAATTCGATTGAGCTTTGTTTTCATTTTACTATTTCTCTTTTTTCAGCATCCTCGCCGACGAGATGGGTCTCGGAAAGACTATCCAATCGATCTCCTTCCTGGCCACCCTGTTCCACCGCTACGAGCTCTACGGTCCCTTCCTGGTTGTGGTCCCCCTTTCCACCATGGCCGCCTGGCAGCGCGAGTTTGCCAACTGGGGACCGGCGATGAACATGATCACTTACATGGGAGATGGACCTTCTAGGGAGCAGGTAGAGAGGGCTTCTGAAGATTTGATAAGAGAATTGTTCAGATTCGGTCGTTCGAGTGGTTCATGCCTGGGTCTAAGAAGATGAAGGTCAACGCTGTTCTCACTACTTACGAGATTCTACTCAAGGACAAGGTTTGTAGCTCTCTCTCTCTCTCTCTCTCTCTCTCTCTCTCTCTCTCTCTCTTTCACACTATCTCTCTTTCGCCATCTCTGTATTCCTCCCCCTCTCTATCTCTATTTCTCTCCAAGCTCTCTTTTCCAGGGCTTCCTCGGCGGTTTGCAATGGGCCGCTCTGGCCGTGGACGAGGCGCATCGTCTCAAAAACGACGAGTCCCTGCTCTACAAGTGTCTCTCCTCCTTCAACTGCGACCACCGCCTTCTCATAACGGGAACGCCTCTCCAAAATTCTCTCAAGGAACTGTGGGCCCTCCTACACTTCATCATGCCCGACAAGTGAGTTTTTGAATTTTTGCGTGGTTCTTATTGAAATTTCAGATTCGACAGTTGGGAGGAGTTCGAGAACGACCACAACGACAAGGACCACAAGGGAATTTCGGCGTTGCACAGGAAACTCGAGCCTTACCTGCTGAGGAGGGTGAAAAAGGACGTGGAGAAGAGTCTGCCTCCGAAGACGGAGCAGATTCTGAGGGTGGACATGACGGCGCAGCAGAAGCAGTACTACAAGTGGATTCTAACGAAGAACTACAGGGAACTCTCTAAGGGAGTCAAGGGTGAGGAGCATTTTTTATTTCTCAAAATTACTCCGATAGGGCTTTGAAATAGAATCAAACTACAAACATATGACCAACTCCTGGCCGTATCGATGTCTAATTTTTTGTCCCAAAACAGTCGTGGGCCATAGCTTTTCCTTTCAATGTTTATTACAAGGGGAGTTTGCGACTGGTCATAATGACGTCATTTTGCTTCCTACTGACACCCGGCTGTCGCGAATTATGGTGACGTGCCCACCCTTTTGGGAACTCAAAATTGTGTAACCTCCCTTAACCCTGGGAACTTTAATTCCGCAAAATTGCACCAAAAATCAACCCAACGCTCTACTGTATACCTCCCTTAACCTGTGGAAACGCGGATATACCCTACCGACGGAGTTCTCAAATGACGGGCCGGACCCGGCCGAGGGATTTTTTTTTTGGGACGGCCCGGGTATCAAAAATCTAATTTTACTTTTTGTATAAATCTGTTTAATAGTTTTTTTAATTGCTTTAAATAATTTAATAATGTCACCCTGGTCGTGTGGGTGGCAATCTGACTGGGTGGTCCAGGGTAAACGGGCCGTCCAGGGCCGGGCCGACCAAAATTTTTCAAATGGCACGGCCCGGCTCGTGAGACCCCGATACAGATCACTTTTTCTTACTGCATATGGTACTATTTCGAAAATTGGTTTTTGTTTCATCACCGTTTGCTCATTTTATTTATGCTAAATTCAGGTTCCATCAACGGCTTCGTGAATCTGTGCATGGAGTTGAAGAAGTGCTGCAATCACTCCTCCCTCGTTCGCCATTACAACTACTACGAGAGCGAACCTCAGGCCCGTCTCCAGGTTAATCACTCTTTGTTTCTTTCATTAACTGCCATTTCAGCAACTCCTGAAGTCGTCGGGAAAGCTGATTCTCCTCGACAAACTTCTCTGCCGCCTGAAGGACACCGGTCACCGTGTTCTCATATTCTCTCAGATGGTCATGATGCTGGACATTCTTCAGGAGTACCTCCAGCTCAGGAGGTTTCAGACTCAGGTTGGTCTTTGCTACCATTACGGTAATTAGGAATGGAGTACTGTAATTTTGTCAGCCATTGGAGTACTGTAGTATCTATGGTTACTGTACTATTTTCAGCGTCTGGACGGAGGAATGCGTGCCGACCTTCGCAAACAGGCTCTGGATCATTTCAACGCTGAAGGATCTTCCGACTTCTGCTTCCTTCTGTCTACGAGGGCCGGTGGTTTGGGCATCAACCTGGCCACCGCGGATACTGTAATCATCTTCGATTCCGACTGGAACCCACAGAACGACCTTCAGGCGATGAGCAGAGCCCACAGAATCGGACAGACGAAGACGGTGAGTGAGAGTTGGATCCTAGTTAAGCAAGAGGGCACCGGGGTTCCGTACACGGTAATTTTAATTTCTGTGAAGAAGAGGGGGTGTAATAGAATTCAGCTACACATTTCTCGCCCTGGCTGGAATTTGGAGCGTTTCGTCTGTTTGATTCGTAACCGCCGCAAATAAGGCGGCGTTATTAACGCTATGGAACCAACTATATTTGTTAAAATTTTCAAGTTGCAAGAAAATTTGAACCAAACGTCAAGTTACGTACATAAATCTGGAGGGTCCGGCAATTGATGCCCCACCATAGTTCTCAAAAGAAGGGCCGGCCCGCGGGCCGAAGCAGGTCGGCCCGGCCCGGTTTGTAAACTTGTCAAATTAAACATTCTTTAAATCGTTGTTTTAGCTTACGTCAAATTTTTCAAGCCCCACAAACACTTTCATAATACTTTTATTACACATTTAAACTAATTTTAAGTTAACAAAAATAAAGTATCGCGACCGGGATCGAACCTTGGTCGTGTGGGTGACAATTTGACTAGGTGGTCCGAGTAGACTTACTCCAAGACGGTCCGGCCCGGCCCTTCAAACTATTTGCCCCACCCACGATATAAAGGTTTGTACTGACGGACTATTATAGCGTTCGACCGGACATTGATACAGCCTCTACTGTGCCTTAGTTAGTAATTATAAACTTTTCATGCCAATAGGGGTGCCAGCGTTAAACAACAACAAAAAATCTATTGGTGTCCCAAAAATCGATCGGTTTTACGTTTAAAAAAAATCAAATCGCTTTACAGTATTTTTCAAAATTATTAGCACCGGCATACATGGGCAAGCTCCCCAATATGGGGCGGTAGGGGCGTCGCAATTTTAAGTTTTCGGCAGTTTTTCTTAGAAAAGGAGACCCGTCGCAAATTTTCGACGCTTTCAACAATTGAAGGGGGCCTCGCAAAATTGACCCCCGCGGTAGGTTACCCAGGTATGAGCACCGGGTGCATTAGAATCGGTCCACAACCTTTTAGCCTACCCCTGCAGGTTCTGGGTGATAGCTCTTATGGAAAAGTTGTTTTACTATGTATCTAACTGTCTGCACCTCTTTCTTTCTCCATGATGGCCTTGTTAATCAGCCTATCCAAATGTATATTTCTCTGCCGGCCGTTGCCAGTGGTCTGTGTATATACTTTTCGCTCGGCGGAGAGAGAAGTAAGTACACAGAGCAGCAGTGACGCTGAGAATTCCTCAGCTGGTTGAAATGCCTTTCTTTTTTCTCTTTCCCATCTCTCTCTCTCTCTCTCTCTATCTCTCAGTCGTCTCATTTACTGAAGATAGGGCCCGCTTGTGTTTTTCTTTTCGTCAATGAACAGCTGACTTCCGCCTGCTCGATTCCTGCTCAAACCCTTTGATTTCAGGTGAGCATCTACCGCCTGGTCACCAAAGCTTCTGTGGAGGAGGAGATTGTTGAGCGGGCGAAGCGGAAGCTCGTCCTCGACCACCTCGTCATCCAGCGGATGGACACCTCCGGAAGAACAGTTAGTTTTAGTCTCTCTCTCCCTCTCTCTCTCTCTATCTCTCTGTCCCTTTTTATTCAAAGAGTCATTTCCAGGTCCTCTCCAAGTCCTCCGCCACCGGCGCCATGCCTTTCGACAAGCACGAGCTGAACGCCATCTTAAAGTTCGGAGCAGCCGAACTCTTCAAGGAGAAAGAGGGAGAGGAACAGGAGCCGGAAGTGGACATCGACCGTATTCTAATGGGAGCGGAGACGAGAGACGCAGAGGAGTCGCAGGCCCAGGACAACGACCTGTTGAGCTCCTTCAAGTACGCCAACTTTGTCTTCGACGAGGAGAAGGACATTGCCGCTGCGGCGCCGCAAGCCGCTGCTGACGGAGAGGAGTGGGATGAGATTATTCCCGAGGAGCAGAGGAGGCAGATTGAGGAGGAGGAACGCAGGAAGGTGAGGACATTGAGTCTCCAACCGATCGGTACATAATGCTCAACTAGCCACCAAAGCCAAACGGCCGGCAGTTTAAAGGACTGGACATTTTCAATTGAAACTTTCTGTCTCTCTTTTTCAAACATTAGAAAACTTTTTCAAGATTTTCTTTACATTTTAATAGCTGTATACAGGAATTTT
This sequence comes from Oscheius myriophilus, assembly GCA_964057215.1. NCBI lineage: Eukaryota > Metazoa > Nematoda > Chromadorea > Rhabditida > Rhabditidae > Oscheius > Oscheius myriophilus. The sequence continues at coordinate 2,052,968 of OZ059902.1, read as the reverse complement.
TTGTGTTTTCTGAAAGAATTGCTAAAGAATATACACACCCTAATCATTTTTATAAAGCCAAAATAAAATTTTTCCACTGAAATTTGACGAGAAAGAGAGTCGGAAAGTTTACTGTCAGCGGGGTTCTCAAATGACGGGCCGGGCCGAGCAATTTTTTGGGACGGCCCGGCCCGGGTATGAAAAATTAAATTTTAAATTGTGTATAAATCGCTACAATAATTTTTTTTAAATTGTGTTAAATTACTTAATATTGTTTGTTACTAAAATATAGGTCAATATTGCTCGTACAAATGAGAATGTCACCGACCGGGATCGAACCCTGGTCCGGCCCGGCCCGCGAGAACCCCGACTCTCCGCTTATATCTGCTGAATTCGTTGCGAGACCCTTAATCAAACGCGATTAGAGCACATATAATCCCGATTTTCTTGAAAAATCTATCCACCCGGGATATCTACATAGAGTCCTTTAAGAAAAAGTGCCGTTCTCGGTGCGTTGAGAATGAGAGGCTGACATTTTATATTATAGTTTTTTACAATAAAAAACTTTTTTTATCGTATGTTGAGGCGAATTTCTCTTTTTCCAGGCAGCAGCAGAACTTGATTTGGTCCCGCGCCAACGCACAAAGGTTGTGGAAGAGGTCGACGACGGGTCCGACTCTGGCTCGGATTCCGACGCGGAAGAGGGCGGCGGAAAGAAGAAGCGAAAGAAGGCCTGGGGAGAGTTCAACGGAACCGAAGTCAAGCGGTTCGTCCGTTCCTTCAGAAAGTTCGCCAAACCACTCGAGAGGTAATTTGAATGTTTCAAGGCTCTTTATGCTAATGTGTGTTTTAGATTGGAGGCTTTGGCGGAGGATGCTGAGCTGGAAGAGCACAGCCAGGCAGAGTTGGCGAGGATCGGAGCGGCGTTGTTGGAGGGGTGCAAGAAGGCGGAGGAGGAGTTTGCGGCGAATCAGCAGGAGGAGAAGGTGAGACGCAGAAAAGAGGGAGGGAGAAGTTTCTGGGCGGACCCTAGAATGGAGGGGGCGTTTTTTATTAATCAAAATGAGCACAGTATAAGTGCGTATTTTACGATGTATTTTACTCAGCAAAAAATTGGGAATGGCGCAAATCTAGTTCTCATGAGAAGAGCCGGCCTGTTTGGGCCAGGTTTGTTAGTAAACTTAAATTGTCTTTTTAAAATGCTTATTACATATTTGGACTGATTTGAAGTTAGCTAAAATTAAGAGCCCCGCCAGGGATCGAACCATGTTTGCGTGGACGGCACTTTGACTACGTACGCGCCGAGGATATTTGTCGGCCCGGCCCGTGTTAAACATGACACAGGCCACTTTGCCAAAAGGCTGACACGGTCTTTACGCTTTGAGCTTTGGCAATTGGGGTTTCTTCAAAAACAGAACTTGAGTTTTGCTAAACCCCCGCCTCTTTTCGCTAAATTTGGACAAATGACAATTCCATGTGTGGGCGCATTCAACTCACTCGCAGGTTTTGTCAATCACTGGCTGCTTTCGTGGCGGGAGCCCGTTTCCAGCCAGAAGAATTTCTGGAAAATCGGGAAAATTCCGCATCCGTTTCCTCTGTCCTTCAAGTTCCTTCAAACTTTAAGGTGGGAAAGGCCGTGGATTTTCAACAGAATCAGGTTTAAAGTGTTTTTTTATGACTTTGGCGGTACCTTTATAAATATTTATTTCAGGACGGTGAGAAGAGTGGTAGAGCGAAAGGGCCATCCTTCAAATTCGGCGGTGCTGATGTCAACGTTAGACAGATCCAACGGTTACACCACGAGCTGGAGCCTCTGCACAACGCTCTGCACGAGTCACCCAAGGCCCCACTGCCGGTGGTGAAACGGGGAAAGCCGCAGAAGGTGAGAGAGAGAGGCGAGCAGACAGTTAGAGATACCATTAGAGAGAGAGAGAGAGTTAAAGTTCGTTTTTCAGGGCTGGGACGTCGAGTGGAAATACCTTGACGACGAGGCGATTCTTCGCGGAACCTACAAGTACGGCTTTGGCAATTGGGAGGCCATAAAGATGGATCCTCAGTTGGGACTCGCTGACAAGATATTCCTCAAAGACAAGGTCAGTTCTCTCTCTCTCACTCTGCCTCTGTCTTTCTCTCCTCTCTCTCTCTCTCTCTCTCTCTCTCTCTCTCTCTCTCTAAACCCTCTATTTCCAGGTGAAGAAGCCTCAGCGAATGCACGTCCAACAACGTCTCGACTACCTTCTGAAGCTGATGCGGAAGCTCTCAATCGACTCCAGGAAACACGCCGAGCCGCGGAAGCGAAAACACGGAGACGAACGGCCGGCGGTGACGGTTCGTTTCCAAATATGACTTTTTATAAGAAAGTTCCAGAAAAAGAAGGAGAAGCCGGTTGAGAAGGAGAAGTCGACGGTTGCGAAGGAACACCACCATCGGGACAAGTCCTTCACCGATCAGCTCTCCCTTCTCCATATCGATAAGAACATGTACGGGTCGGCGTTGGAGAACAAGAAAGACAGGCCGTTTGGAGGTTTGAATTTGGGTTTATAGAGAAAAAATGATATGTTTCAGAGTGTGTCAGTATGATGCGTCCGGTGCAGAAGTACCTGAAGAGGTTGGCTGATGATCCGTCGGAGAAGGAGTACAACAAGTGTCTGATGAGGCTGGGGGACAACTGCAGAGACGAGTTGGAGAGGATGCTTAAGAAGTGGGTAATGGGGCAGAGGCACGAATGAGTTCGACCAAAAGCGGCCTGAGGCTTTATGCATTAAGATGCACGCGGCCTGAAGCTGCACACTTAATATCGGAGCTGCGTGAAGCTTGGTTTTTATCGAAATTGGTCTGAAACTGCCCGGGATGCATGGAATACGGACTGAAGTTGTCTGTACAAGGCGGCTTGAGGCTGCATGTATTGTATCAAGAGCGGCCTGAGGCTGCCTGGATTGTATAAAAACCGGCTTGAGGCTGCCGGGATAGTACTGAAAGCTGCCTGAGTTGCATTAAAAGCGAAATGCGGCTGCCCGTATTGTGTAAAAGCGGCCTAAGGCTGCTTGGATTGTATCAAAAGCGGCCTGAGGCTGCCTGGATTGTATCAAAAGCAACTGGCGGCGGCTTAAGGTTGCTGGTTTCCAAAGCAGGTTTTATTTTCATACTGTTGGCTAAAATTTATTCGTTTTTTTTTTCAGGAAGCCAAAGACGAACCTCCGGAAGTGGTACAACTACCTGTGGATCTTCGCCTCGAAGTTCGTCCCCCAGTCGGATCCCGCCGCTCTGGCCGAAAAGTACCGCGAATTCGCTGCCGAACGCCACAAACACCACAAGAAGGACATCGGAGGAGAGCATCATAAGCACAAGGATGACCATAGACACAAGGACGACCACCACAAGCACAAGGAGGATCACAAACACAAGCACGGGAAGGAGATCAGCAAGGAGCACAAGAAGCAGCCGAAGGAAGGAGAGAGACACGCGGACAAGCAGTCCAAGGATAAGAAGAAGGACAAGGATAAGAGGGAAAAGGCTGGAAAGGTGAGGATGTCGCATGCAGGGCTCAATGTGTTGGCCCCCAAATTGTGCCTCGGAGGCAGTGTAAGCCCCCTTTATGTTTTTAAAGCCATTTTTAACCAAACGCCGAATTGCGCACGTACCGCAGGCACCGCATGTCCAACGGTGTCTGTCATGGGTATTCGCGAAGAATTACTTTTCAATAAAAAAACTGTTTTAAATAGTCTGTGAAACGTTGAATTTGCCATTATGGGGGATTTTCCATTTTGCGCCAATAGGCATATTGGTTCTCGGATGATTTTAATAACTTCGCTGCGGGACCCAACATTTGCCAATTCTAATTCCCTTGAGTTCCCAACTCTAGCTGTATTGCGTACTTTATTTTGAATCACACGCCCAAGTGTTTCACTTTGTATCGCCTTTCTACTAATGGGTTCTAACATTTTTGCAATGAAGTTTTTTAATATAATATAATGCAAAAGTACATAGCTTGCGAGCAAATTTTTGGGGGGAAAGGAAATATCGCTGCCCAAATAATGTGCTCTATTGCTAATTTGATAACCTTATGATGTCTCCTACAAATTTTGTAGGGGAATTTTCAAAAATAACTGGGGAACCACGATGGTTGAAAAAGCGTCCTGGTAATTCGCTGGTTTCGGAAGTTTTTTTTTAACGAAATCCTGACGATTGTGTATGCTCTGAATTCGCTGATTTTTCAATTTCAGGACAGGGACGTCTCGCTCTCTCCGTTCAAGGCTCCTCTCACGGAACACGTGGCTCGCCACTCGCTCAAAACGTTGTAACTCCTCTGTGTATTCTAGACGTGTCTGTTTGAAAAATCACTCATCGCCACGGGTCTGAGGGAAGCCCCTTCGTTTTTTGACAAAAAGGGTCTCTCTAGGTGTCTGTTTGTGATAAGATTGAAAGGGGTCTGCCCCCTTTATCTCCGTCGGGTACAATTCTCATTTCCCAAGTGTCCTAGAGCAGTTCCTTAATAATTCATAGGTGTTTATTTCTATTATTTTTGTTATCACTCCTTTTTTGCTATTTCTATTGTTTCGTAATCGTCCCGACTAGTATTAATGATTATAAAGATATCGAGAGATGTTTGGAGCTGTTTCATTGAGAGAGAGAGAGAGAGGGTTGTTTGAGGGAGAGAGGGAACCACATGTTTGTTTTGTTGACGAGTAACCGAAAAAAATCGAATATGCTGAAAATTTATGTATAACGTTTCTATGACCCTTAGGCAAGCATGGCAAAATTTGGGGCCGAGAAAAATTTTAAAGCGGGCCGGCCCGAAAATTGTTTTTTTTTCGTTTTCTTTGATTTTTACATTGAAAAAAGGCATAAATTTTCGGTTAAGTCGGGCCGGCCCGGGCCAGGCCGGGCCGTGAAAAATTTTGGAGCGGGCCGGCCCGTTGCCATGCTTGCCCTTAGGTCAAATCCAGAAACTTTTGGGACTTGAAAGTGGTTTGTTCCCGGGTTACGGTAGGTTGAAGTTGGATACGGTAAAAAATCAAAGTTTACCAAAACGATGCATAATTTCTATGAGGAAATTCAATTTCTGGAAACAACCCGAAAAGACGACTTAAGATACTACTATTCAGCAAGTGCTACCCCACTCCAAAAACTGGGGGTCGAAAAGTTTTTTACTCTTTTCGTTGCGGAAACGTTTTCAGATAGATTTTCGACTATCGAGAATCAGTTTTTCTCAACTTTGAAAGAAAATATAACATTCGAAATTGTTTAAATTTTCAACTTTCCTGAAAGTCATTTGGCATCAATTTGTTTGGTTTTTAGTTTTTTGTGCATTTTCTTGTTCGAGCTTATTTCACATTTCATGGGCTGAAACACGTTTTTTTAAAAAATCAGTTTTGAAAGGTTTTTTTGAGCCAATTTAGATGTTCTCTGGAGCATTAATCGCGACGAACCCATTGGGACCGCGGGCCAAAAGTAAAAATGAGCTCAAGGATAGCCTTACAATCTGATTTTAAAAAATTGAAACAAATGTGGACCAGCCGATAAAATGTTAAATAAGCTCGAAAGTGCAAATACACAAAAACGAAAATCGAAAAAAAGTGATGCCAAATGAATTTCAGGAAAATTGAAAATTTGGAATTTTCAAATTTTATTGTTAATTACGAAATTGGAAAAACGGATTCTCCAAAGTCGAAAACCTAGCTGAAAACGTTTCCACAGCGAAACGAGTAACAAAAAAACTTTTCGACCCCTAGTTTTTGGGGTGGGGTTGAAAAGTACCGAAAATTATTTGTATTTGAGTTGAGTTTGTACAAAACTGTGTTTATTTTAAATGTTAGGCAAAGTTGAATCCAATCAAACTGTTTTCACACTACCGGGCACGACCATTCTGCTTTACGCAATTTGGGAAGTTCACCGTCATTGCGTACCGGCCACGGACCATTGGCGGGAATTCAAAATTTTCCCCTGCGGGGATTATGATGCTGTCGACATGGGAAAGTTGGTTGTTGTAAATTGTGTATTTTTTTCATATTTAGCCACATTTTTTGGTATTTCATTAAGAAAATTAAATCAGAGACGTAATTTTAACGAAATATACCACAAAAAAGCGAAAAAATGGATAAATAAGGTCTTTTTCTTACCCAAAGGACCCTATTTAGGTTATAATGTCATTGATTCTTGTGTTTACGTTTTCTTTGGTATGTATTAGCACTTTTAAAGCATGTGGGCTCTTTTGAAGGCAAAAGCAAGGGTAGAACTCCTCAAACCCTACAAATATTGTGATTTCGTTCGATTTTTCTCATAAAATGAATTTATTACTTGGGTTTTCATCTTATGCCACTATTATTTGCTGTATTAGACTTGTTTTAACCGTGAAATAAAGAAAGAGCCGTTCATTTCTGCGATTTCAATTGTTTTTGAGCCGCGCGGCGGCTGCGTCGCGGCTCGGCCGACGTTTCCATTACCGCCTTTTTCTTCCAGAACTTCCCGTCCAGAAAGGCCGTGCGGGGAATCCCCGCCAGATGACGGGCAATGTTTAAAGAGTATAAACGGCTGTACAAATTGCTTTACCCAATAAAGTTGTTTTTATCAAAACACAGCGTCCGTTCTAGTCAAATTCAATGAAAACGTTTCAATCGGCCAATTTCGGTTTATGGTTGGAGCACGTTTTATTCCAATGTATACACAGTTGGGATTTGCTCTCTCATAATAACTTCCAGATTGTTGAGAATATTCTTCTGCTCCTCATCGGAATCGTTTCTCATGTAGTCAAGCTTCAGTTTCTTTATCTCCTAAACCAACTTTTTCATTTGATTGCTATTTTTGAACTCACCCCTCTTTTCTGTGCCACGCTGGGGTTTCCAAGGGCACCCATCAGCTCCACGGTATACTCTTCGAATCGAGCCAGTCTCTGAAAAATCGATTATTGATCGAAAAAAGGGGCAAACAAACAGTCAATTGGAGCATGGAAAGATTCTTATGATTTCTGTGGTTGGAAGTAACAAAGCAGAAGGAACAGACGGCGACCTGTCTTCCCTGAAAATTTTGGGGTTCTGTTTGAAAAAGTGGAGCGACTGACCTGATCCATGTTTGTGAGGATGACTGAGTCTTCAGTCTGACGGAGGAGGAAGGGGTCTGTACAGGCGAGGCACAGGCGGAGATCGCGGTCGGAGAAGCCCGTTTTTTGGCAAGAGCTGCAGCGAGTCTTCGCCTCTTCGGCAGCTTCTTCCAGGAGACGAAGCTTCTCTTTTTCCTGAAAAATTGCGACTTCAAGGCATTATGAAGCGTCAAGAGCGGTCTGTGGCTGCCTTCAAACCGGCCAAGTGATCTCACTGAGAACGAATCGAAGCGGGCTAAGGCGGCCGAAGGCTGCCTGTAGGCTAATAAGACGCTTACAAAGCGGCAAAAGGTTATTTATACCTTCGAAGCGGTCGGGTTCCCTCAATGCGACTCATTTGAAGCGGCCTAACGTTATCTTTGCCTTTAAACTCGCCAATCCCTCTCACTATGTAATATTCCAAGCGGCCTTAGGTTGCCTTCAATGCGGCCAAGGGACCATCACAAGAGGTCTAAGGTTGTCTTCGAAGCGGCCAGATTCTGCCACCGAGAAATATTTCAAGAGGCCTAATGTCACATTGAGGAAGAATCGAACAAACTTTGATATTCAAGAAGCGGCCGAAGGCTACCGCTGGGGCCACCCAGGCAAATACCAAGCGGCCTAAGGCTGCCTCCGAAGCGGCCAATTTCCATACGAGTAATAAGTGGTCTAAAGCTGTCCGACCTGAGAAAGACAACTTAGAGAAATGACAAATGTTCCCCAAGGTTGCCGCTTTGCGGTCGATCAAGCGATCTCGCAATTAGGCCTAATGAAGTGGCTAAAGACTGCCAATTCAGGGGTTCGAAGACTAGAAGTAGACGAAATATGACTAGAAGTTCCCGGAAAGCGGCCTGAGCCTGTCGTTAAAGGCCGAATGTAACTCCTAGAAACCTACCATTTCTCTATTCTTCTCCTCAAGCTCCCTCAGTTTTGCCATTTCCACCGCCAATTGCCTCTTCTCCCAATGCGTTCTGATCGGCAAAAACTTCGTATCTCTGTCCAGAACCTCCGCTTCCCTCTTCAACTCCTCCATTTGGTCTGAAATTCGTCTGTTTTCTTTTTAAAAATTTGTAGAAACAAACCGAGGAGGAGGTAGTCGTAGATGGGCACCTGGAGAGCCCTTGGGTGGCGGCAGAACGGACAGGCGATTTGGCGACAATTGTAGCACTCTTCCGTCGGTTCCTTCATTTCACAGAACTGGCACGGGATTTTCGTGCTAAAATTGATTTATTGATTTGGAAAATGATAAAAATACATTTTAAGAGACATTCATCACATGGGAATGTTTCCAACAGGCCATGGCGGATCGAGGTGAGTCTCATACCATTTGGTAGAGAATTTTATGCTGAGTGAAGCAGTTAAGTTTAATTTTATAAACTTTGCGGATTTTCGAGTTATGATCTATTTTTTATGCGTCATTTCCTGCGAGTGCTTAAAATGTACGCGCCCCTCCGTGCGCCTTTGTGGTTCAGAGGCAAGGTGCTTCCTTCATAAGCTGAAGGTGCCTGGTTCGATCCCCCGTCGCTTCAAACTTTTGTTTTTGTAACGCTTAGAGAATGGTATATGGAAAAATGACTTGGTATAAAACTTTCCTAGTCCGGATTTTTTTTAAACATTTATAACAAGATCGGTTTTTCTACTCAAAAAAGTGAAGTGGTTTTTTTATGTATTCATATCTGAAAAAAACAGTATTTTTGACATGCCAACTAAAAATCGATGAAAAATTTCATCGTCAAATTTCAAAATGAAATTTGTATATAACTGCCATTTTTCTAAAAATGCGGAAACCTTAGGCGATTTTTTCTGCAAATGGCGTTTACCTCCCTTAAAAGAAAAAGGTCGAAAATTGGAAAAACTGCAATTTCAAACTCTAATTTTCATTTTTTCGAGGTTTTCGGTAACCTTTGTGAACAAAATTTCACATTTTTGATTCACGCCGTGGGCAACAACATTTTTGGTAATTTCGACCAAATTTCAAAAAAAGTTACAAGTACCCTATCAGAACTAGGTTTAATAAATCGATATTAAAATGAAAGTTTCAAAATGGCTTCATTGCGTTCTTGGAATGTTCCTGAACAATTTTGGGCCAATTCAGGAACTGACATCTTTTTTTCTAACTAGGGAATGTTTCCAAGGGTCCCCCCAGCCAATCCGGATGGGACCTATACGACTCGATTAGGAATTCAATTGCGCGCAGCGCGAAGCGCTGCGCGGTGGTTTGGTTCCTCGTCCAATTACTGCGGGGTCAGTTAAAATTAAATGCGCCACAGTTTCTTTCAAAATCTATATTTTTCAATTCTGACAACAACATCGTTTTCAGCATCAGAAACTGCCCCAGAAACATATTTGAGAAATAGAAAATTGCATAATATGCCGAATGGCCCATTCAGCTGCAAGGCCCGAAACATGGCGATGTCTCCCGTACATATAATACCGTCGCACAACTTGCGAACGGGTTGAGCTAATGAGCTGAAATTTTGACTGAAGGTCGGAACTTGTTGCAGTTCAGTGGGGAGAGACTTTCAGCCAGTTTCATCAACTGATTTTCTTACACCACCCTAAAATATGGGTAGAAAACCCCACTTAAAGCCACCACAGTCGAATACGTGAACATTCCTCAAAACAGATTTGTCCAATGAAAAGAACGTACAAATTAGGTCTAGGAGAAGTATTCACACAAAAATTATTTTTATCCATTGCCTACAAAATAACGTCATTTGTGTAGTTGGTTGCAGCTATGCAGCATGCTGTTAAAAAGCGCGCCGCAATAGCGACATAGTGTGCCCCTTGTGGCTGAGCGGTGCACAGAGCGGACTCACACGCGGAAGATACCGGGTTCGGATCCCGTCATAAACTTTTTCTTTTGTTATCAAATTGTCTTGCAAATGTTTTCAAATTATGTTCAAACTCCATTTTTTGGTTTGTTTTTTTTTTATTTAAAAGGCCTAACTTCAAGTAATTTTTGAGCAGGCGCCCCTAATGAAGGCGGCCTGCGGCCGCTAACAAACACGGCCTTCGGCAAATAAAAAAGGCGGCCTGCGGCTGTATCAAATACGGCCTTCGCCCGATAAAAAAAGGTATAATGGCGACCTTTGGCCGATAATGAAGGCGGCCTGCGGCCGTTAACGAACACGGCCTTCGGCCTATAAAAAAAGGCGGCCTGCGGCCGCTATCGACCACGGCCTTCGGCAGAGTAAAATGGCGACCTTCGGCCGATAATGAATGCGACCTGCGGCCGCTATCGACCACGGCCTACGGTCGATTAAATGGCATTCTGCGGCCGCTTTTACATACGGCCTCCGGCCGATTAAATGGCGGCCTTCGGCCAAAAACAGGCGGCCTGCGGCTGCGACCGCATTGGAATACTGATTTCGGCCGACAAAAAAAAAACGGTTTTTTCAGCGAACTGATGCTTACAAGACAGCGTTTTTCTGCGGTGAATTTACAGAAATCTTTAGATAGCGCAGAAAAAGTATTCAAAGAATACTGATAGAAAGAGAACAATATTTGTGTGAAAAAGCGATCCGCAATAGAAGGGGTGGTTTGGATAAAGGGTTGATAAAAAGAGAACAAAATGTTTGACCTGCTTTAAATTGAATTCTTGAACATCGAACAAGAAATCGCTTTGAAAATATGTTATTTTAAATTGACAGCTATTTTGTCAGAAACAAACACATAACCAAACCACCTCAGCCTTTTTTCCGAAGTTACCACAAACGCTTATTGGTGCAAAATTATTATTTTCTGTTGTTGTGTTTTTTTATTCGAAACGAAGTCGCTTGTTTCGACCGAAAAACTTTAATGATGATACAAACAGAATTTTACGGTTTATTGATAGAATTGGGTTTAATTTTTGACACATAGGATGAAACGGTTATTCTCGAGTGCATTCGGCCCTATAGAAGAAACGGGCGGAACGCCCTCGCGACACGCTACGAAAGCTTTGAAGATCGTCGACGGCGCCGGCTTGGCATCGCGAACGGGGTTTTTTTTGTTGGAAATTTTTGCTCAAAGAAGACTAAAAACATCTTAAACTTTTAGTTTAGCAAGTTTAACATTTCATTTTTGTCCAATGATGTCCTTCTACTAAGTACTTTTCCAAAAGTTCTTCAAAGTATGTTCGGTGAAGGCTGAGGTGGTTTGGTTATGTGTTTGTTTCTGACACAATAGCTGTCAATTTAAAATAACATATTTTCAAAGCGATTTTTTGTTCGATGTTCAAGAATTCAATTTAAAGCAGATCAAACATTTTGTTCTCCTTTTATCAACCCTTTATCCAAACCACCCCTTCTATTGCGGATCGCTTTTTCACACAAATATTCTGGGTAAGCCTTTGGAATTCGTTTTTGCCTAATGGCTTTGGTTTTCGAGTATCGATCGATTCTGTCAGCGTCGACGCCGACCTTAAAAGTCCGCGCTCGGCAGATTAAGACAAAGTGAGATTCGAGAGCAATTTCAATCGATTTTTTTTAAAATTTAAAAACCCACTTTGACATTAAATTATGACGGCAGTTGTGGCAAAGGGCGTGGCCACACGTAGTTAACATCGGCTTGTGGAGAAGTTTGTCGAAAGGCTGATAGCAGACCCCACAGTCCAACAAACGGACGAGAGGAACGGCCATTTTCTGAAATGGAAATTGAGACAGATTGAAAAATTGAAAGAAAATATGGGGTTCCGGAAAATAATTATGGCAACACACCAGCCTGACAAATGTATAATGAAAAAAAGCTAAGTTTTATTTGAAAAGTGGGATAAAAGCTAAAGCGATATGAGGTCAACGCTAATTATAGCGGTTTTCGAAAATCGGACGGACTCTGCCCCTCTGCTTCTCTGTGTCTCTGCCTCAATGTAAATCTCTGTGTCTCTGTTTATACCTCTGTATCTCTTTTTATCTGTATATCTCTATGTATCTCTCTGTGCCTCACTTTATCTCTCTGTCTTCTCTCTGTAAATCTCTGCCTCTCTGTATATTTTTATATCTCTATGTATAAATTTTAATCTCTCTTTGTCTCCCTACATCTCTGTGTATCTCTTCGCCTCATTGTATCTTTCTATTCTCTGTATCTCTGTATAAGTCTCTGCCTCTCGGTATATTGCTGTGTCTTTCTCTCTGCATCTCTCCGTCTCTCTGCTTATATGCATCTTTCTGTATTTCTCTGTCAGGTTGTCTCTCCGTCTTTCTGAGCATCTCCGCCTGTCTGTATCTCTCTGTATCTCTCCGTATCTCTGTCTTTCCGTATCTCTTTGAATATTTCTCTTTCTTTTTTGCATACGTCTATTTCTTTGCAACTTTGCCTCTCTGCGTCTCTCTGTATCTACGTAAGTCTAGGTATTTCGGTCTCCGTCTCTCTGTCTCTCGTCTCTCTCTCCGTCTCACTGTATTTCGGTCTCCGTCTCTCTCTCCGTCTCGCTGTGTTTCGGTCTCCGTCTCTCTGTCTCTCGTCTCTCTCGTCTCTCTCTCTCCGTCTCTCTGTATTTCGGTCTCTGTCTGTCTCTCCCTCTCATCTCACCCAGCAATTATATCTCGACTTGTCGATTTCTCTCAATTTCCGTCCCGGATTCCTCCGAAATCTCGCCGACCTCAAATTGCCCCCTCCTTTTGTCCTCCCGCAAGGTAACTACCCTCTCTCTTCGATATATAAACTCATCTGGAACAGGAATTCCAAAGCCCTTTTCATGAATAAATATATTTTTCTCTCCCTCTTCCTCATTTTGGATGTAACCGCTCTGTGTTTTGGCGGCGGCGGTGGAGGTGGATGTGGAGGAGGCTGCGGGGGCTATGGACGACGAAAAAGGTAGGTTTTACTTATAAAACTTTTGTAAAATTTATGAAATATCTGTTTTTTAACCAATTTGTAAAAAAAAATTCAGATCCACCGATGCCCCGCCTCCATTTACAAACCTAGCTGGACAGGATGACCATTTGTTGTGTAACAGCCCAGAACTCAAGAACATCCTATTACAGGTTATTTTTTAATATTCCAAATTTAAAATTACAAAAACATAATTTTAAGAGTGTGAGAAGTTATCCAAGCGACTCTGGGAGATCAATTGCGGCTACAATGGCAGCCGAAGGCGATAGATATGTTGTAGTTTGCTCAGAGGTTCGTTTTTAAATAACTTGTGTATTAATGGTTGAAAATTTTACGAACTTCAATTTTCAGCAACGGTTTGACTACTTTATCCACCCGGATATGGAATACTGTGGTGTGAAGAATGGAAGTCATCATTGTCAAGCGTTTGCGTTATAAATGATTTTTATTAAAGAAATTATTTGTTTTTTTGTGAAAAATTTGAGATGTTATACAAAAAGATAGAGAGACAGAGAGAGAGAGAGAGAGACAGAGATAGATACAGAGAAATACAGAGAGACAGCGATACAAAGAGACAGAGAGAGATACAGAGATATATACAGAGGGACAAAGATACAAAGAGACGGAGAGAGATGCAGAGAGACGGAGAGAGATACGGAGATACAGAGAGAGAGAGAGAGAGAGAGAGAGAGAGAGAGTGAAAGAAAGAGAGAGATACAGAGATATACAGAGATATACAGAGATACAAAGAGACAGAGAGACAAGAAAGCGGAGAGAGAGACATGTTTGTCTTTCTTTCTCACTCTCTCTCTCTCTCTCTCTCTCTCTCTCTCTCTCTACCTCTCTACCTCGCTGTCTTCCTCTAGATCTATCTCCTCCCTCTTCCAAATTCTCATATCTCGCATTTTTTCCTCACAATTAGGCTAATGTTTCTCAGCTAATTGACCTAACCATCTGCCGAATAGCGCTTTTCCGCCTTCTGAGCTTTTTATCGCTTTTTCACCCAACGGGGGCAGTATAAACGGTTCAGAATGGCATTTCGAAACATTTTTCATTCGACCTGTGACATTATTTGTTTTCATTATTTAAAAAAGTTAATTTACATTTAGAAATGTCTGTGTCTCGCGGTTTGACTGTTGACGACGTGGAGATGAAAATGCTCATGGAGGAGAGCATGAAATTGGATGCCCAACTGAAAAAGAACCGCGCCGAAGTTGAAGAAGTCAACAAAGAAGTTGAAATCGCCAGGTGAGATCTGAAAATCAAAAGAAAACTTTAAAATTTAATTTTCAGGACATATAAACAAACGTCTCTCGAAAGAATCAACAAGATGATTGAGACGTTGAGACAGGTTGAGGATGAGTTGGATGCTGCTGAGGAGGCGAAGAAGGTGAAAGAGACCACAGTGATGGAGGAATTCGCCTCCAGGGATTATGAAAGCGAGATATTTCTAATTTTAAGGGTTGAAAGTGATATTTTAGCTAAGAAAGTGATGGCAGACATTGAGGAATTGAGGACGGGCTACATTATGAGACTGGATATGATGGAGGAAGCTAAGAAGCAGTGTAAGTTTTCTTTTTGACTCTCTTATCTCTCTGTCTCTCTGTCTCTCTTTCTCTCTGTCTCTCTGTCTCTCTGTCTCTCTGTCTCTCTGTTTCTCTCTGTTTCTCTGTCTCTCTGTCTCTCTGTTTCTCTGTCTCTCTGTTTCTCTGTCTCTCTGTCTCTCTGTTTCTCTGTCTCTCTGTCTCTCTGTTTCTCTGTCTCTCTGTTTCTCTGTCTCTCTGTCTCTCTGTTTCTCTGTCTCTCTGTTTCTCTGTCTCTCTGTTTCTCTGTCTCTCTGTTTCTCTGTTTCTCTGTCTCTCTGTTTCTCTGTTTCTCTGTCTCTCTGTCTCTCTGTTTCTCTGTCTCTCTTTCTCTCTGTCTCTCTGTCTCTCTGTCTCTCTGTCTCTCTGTTTCTCTCTGTTTCTCTGTCTCTCTGTCTCTCTGTTTCTCTGTCTCTCTGTTTCTCTGTCTCTCTGTTTCTCTGTCTCTCTGTCTCTCTGTCTCTCTGTCTCTCTGTCTCTCTGTCTCTCTGTCTCTCTGCGTGAATTTTAATTGAATTTCAGTCAACCGGCTGAAGATCGAACACCTGCAGCTGGAGGCGGGAGAAATTCACGAAATGGCACTAGAGCTCAATAAGCGGTCCAAGATTATGCTCCAGAAGGCCGGTTTGGTCCGACCTCAAGGATGTTGAAAAAGCATAAGGTTTGCGTAATAAATGTTTGTTAAAATGAGTTTTTGTGAATACCTTGGCAGAAATTATCTTGCTCTCTCTTGCTCTCTCTCTCTCTCTCTCTCTCTCTCTATCTCTCTCTATTTCTCTCTCTCTCTCTCTCTCTCTCTCTCTCTCTATCTCTCTCTATCTCTCTATCTCTCTCTATCTCTCTCTCTCTCTCTCTCTCTCTCTCTATCTCTCTATCTCTCTATCTCTCTATCTCTCTCTCTCTCTCTCTCTCTCTCTCTCCCAGACGTGTTATCTAAAAAGCACGCGCCGCCTGTCCACTCGGATGCTTTGCGCCCTGTTATGAGCCCTTGCGGCGGGAGCGAGCTGTCAAACAAAAGGCGACACTTCTCGCGCGTAAATATAGGATTCGAATGGATCACGTATCTTCCACCACCAGCACACCTTCTTTGACCTTATATACCGCTCCGTACGTGTTTTGTAGTTCACCGCTTTCAATGGGTTAGGCTCCAATTTTTTCCTTTCCACTTTCCAAAGCGACTTCAAGGATAGAATTGGTCTAGAATTGGTCCAAAAATTGGTCTATAACTTTCCTATGGCCCTTATAGTCTATTTTGACTTTTAACTCAACATCGAATTTTTTACCCGGGTTACGGTAGGATAATGTAATTTTTCAAAAATGGTCAAAATTGCCAAAAGTAGTGCTAAAATGAATTCATTTTTTGTGAGTAGTTAAAATCTTGTACTTCCGAAATAGAGTATAAAAAATTCAAAAAAGTGAAAATTGATGTTGAAATTGCAGTTTTCCTATTTTTCAATCATTGTCATGAATCGTGAAATAATACTCGCGCGTTTTTCGTAATGTAGAAGTCCAAAAAACTCCGTGACTATTATAACGAAAATAGACTTTGAAATCGGATTTTTCCATCGGTTTGATCTACCATTTTTGAATTTTCCCCTGATCAAATCGGTTGAATTTGAAAAATCCATTTTAAGGTCGATTTTCGACAAATGGATTTTTGGTCTTACAATAATAATGGCTTTTTGTGGCTCTTATATAGCGATCGGAAAATAGGAAAACTGCAATTACAAGTACAAAATGTTCACTTTTTGAAGTTTTTATTCTCTATTTTGGAAGTAAAAGACTTTTTCCCTGTTTAAATGTCAGATTTGACCTATTTACATTGATTGAATTCATTTTAACAGTACAATTGTGACAAATTTTGAAAAATTACAGTACCTACCGTAACCTGGGTCAAAAGTCAATATCGGCCTAAAAATTTCAAAACAGGGCCATAAAAAGGTAATAGACCAAGTTTTGGCCAAATTAGGACTATCAACATTTTCCTAAGACTTTTACAAAAAGTGGGCGTGGCCAATTTCAGATTTTCTTCAAAAACTATTTAGAGCCTCAAGAAAGACAGACTATGTAATTTTTAACAACAAAAAAACCATTTTTTGTGATACCCTGATTCTCGTTTTCTTGAGAGAGAATATGATTTTTAAATGCTTGCTGTTACATTTTCTGTCCTCGAAATAGCTTTCTTCCCGTTTCCCCTCCCACTTCCCCTTGAAAACACTCGTTCCGGTCTGTCGTTTTCCTCCGAGCGTCGATTTTTCCGCCCGCTGGCCCTCCGTGTCGTCCTCTGTGTGCTGCTCATCCTGTTCGTCGCCATGCTGCTCTTCGTCCTCGCCTTCCACTGCCATGTCATCTACTCGGCTGTGGTTGACATGGTCGCGGCGAAAAACGGCACGGAGAATATCAACGGGACGGCACATGATTACCCGGATTATGATCCTAGTTGGAGGCCGGAGCCTACAGAAACCACCAGGAGTTTGGATTACGGTAGGTCCGACAGTATTTCTGAGGCGGCGTGGGATTACTTAAGAAATTTTGGGTTTTTACGCGCGCGCACGCAATTTTGTAAATACAGCTACTCATTATATATACCTCGCCAATCCACTTTGTATACACCTCACCAATCCACTTCGGCCAAAAATAGGCCACGCCCCTTTTATAGCGAACTACTTTACTGATTACTATTTTAATGTAGGGTAATTCAAATATCAACATCAGAATAATCTCACTTATTTCCAAAATGTGACGAAGAAGGGTTGGTGGTACGTGTTTTATTTTTCAAAATTAAAGGTCTAACCTCTGAAAATTGAATTCTTTCAGGTTTAATATGCAAATGAATCAGACGTTTAAAATTAAAGGGAAAAATATTAAAAATCCATGTAGCCGGATTTTTTAATTCAACAGTGTATGAATTATATTCTCCGCCAATTTTACTTCTTGGCCGATTCGCAAATGCAACCCTGGCGCAGTATTCCGTACGTATCCTAAAACACAGGATTTTTGTACGCAAATTTGCGGCTGGTGTCATTTGCACAGAGCTAAGAGCGAAATTGGGCGAAGTAGCATTGGCGACGACTAAAAAGCAGTGATAGTGCATCAATAAACAAGGATTTTAATCAACTTGCTCAAAATTTGATTTTTATTTTGTTTTTAAACTTTTAATAATAAAATAACCAAATCGAAAAATGTAAGCCAGTTTCGGGGTTCACACAGCCGGTTTTTCGCACCTAACTGAAATATGAGTTTTTCGAATTTGACGATGGTATCCGCGCTCTACTGCTAAAGCGGGAACGCAAAGATTTTTAAACCGGGGAAAGACGTTGTTTTAGACACTTTTTGGATTATTTTTTTTATGTCTGATAGGATATAAAAATTAGGTGTAACTACAAAATAACACAAAAATATTTTACTGCGGATATCACTCATTTGAAAAAAAAAATCGCCTACCCGCTGTTTAACGCATTGCGGAAACCATGCGGCACATTGCGAACCTCTCGCTGAGAGACGCAGACAGAACGAGAAACGCTGGGACCCTTTTCCTACCGCAAATTCTGCTACAAAGCGATATTTTCATTCCTTTTCATGTATTTTACAACAATTATTTAGCATGTGATTATTTTAAATAGTGTTTAAAGATGAAAACTATTCAAAAACTATTTAAGGCTTGAATAAAAGCCAGGTTTAAATTTCCGCAAATAAAATTTTGGCAAAGAGCCAGCCGTTTTGCGCACATTTTTCTGTAAACGCCGCGGCTTTGCAAATTTGGTAGAGAAAGTCGTTGGGAAAAATATTACACTTATCAATCACAAAAATACTTGTTTGTCGAATAGGTACATCAAAAATGGCTATTGAAACCTGAAATAATAAAATGTGATGAATCAAATTAAATCAAATCGCAAAAGACTTCTTTAAAATCTTCATCTTCAGAATCCTACTCCACCCAACCTTCCCAACCCACCCGTCGCTATCCCCAGCTCGTTGCGATGCCAGATTTACCCGATTTCCAAATGGAAAGATCCGGCTTACAAGCGCCTTTACCACAACAGAATGGAGGTTATCCCGTAAGCCAATCAATAATTCTCGTCGTAATCAATTTCAGGATTTCGGTATGCCATCTCAATATGCCAATGGTGGAATGATGAGTGGAATGAATGAATTCAGAAGAAGGAACGCGATGGTTATGGGAAATCCAAGAATGAGGGTTGGGTTTAAAGGTCTAATTTGCAAAAAACATTCAAATTTAGTACCGACCTCAGATGTACAGGACGAATAATAACCCATACTCTCAGATTCAAAGTGGATATGCCTCGCTTGGGTACTCATATGGAGGTTAGAGAGAAATAGAGGAAAAGAAGCGAAAAATCAACATATCGATTTTCTAGGCTATATCGAGCGCCAAGCGCGTCGTTTCCCAATTATGATGTACACCTTGGTCCAATGTGTCCCATGCCAAAGGGCAAAACACCTTCTCGCCGTGAGCTATAGTGATTCGGCCGCCCATTTCTTAGGTAATCGATAAACAATCGATAATTTATTGGTTTTCGAAATCAATCGATTGATTTAGAATTGGTGGGTGGAGAAGACTGGCAACGACAGCTACGAGCGGATCTTCACAGAATGACTGGTCAAGAGACATTCCCTTATATTTTCATTTGTGGCAGCCATATTGGAGGTATCGATTGGATATTGATTGATTATTGAGTGGTTTTAGGCGCGTCAAATCTGTTTGAACTGCACCAGAGTGGGCAACTTCGCACGATGCTGAATAACTGCACGCCGCGTAATTGATTCAATCAATAAAGTTATTTATTTTATGTAATTGGGTTTGTAGTAGAACATATTCATGCATACGCACGAAAACGCCTGCGCACGCATACGCACGCATACGCACGCACACGCACACGCACACGCACACGCACACGCACACGCACACGCACACGCACACGCACACGCACACGCACACGCACACGCACACGCACACGCACACGCACACGCACACGCACATTCTCTAAAGTATGTGTTTTCCAGTTTCAATCTGTGACTTTAATAGATCTATGTTCCCATTGCGTTGATGTACACAGAGACCACATGGTTTCCTATCAAATCAATCAACTTCACTAGTTCTTCACGTGCGTTCTCTGCGTTTTCCGTGCAGTTCATAGAAATTCTTGAGCCGATTCGCTCCGGGTACAGAAGTTCGTCGCCGAATTGTACCGCGGAACCCGTTCCGGGGGCGCCATTCGAATTACCTGACCGCTTAAAATGACCCCGTCGGGCTGTACCCACTCGACCGACGCACGGCACGCGGCTCTTTCGATCACACCACTTGCTTTTTTGAAGAGAGAGAGAGAGAGAAGAGAGAGGGAGAGAGATAGAGATAGAGAGGTGTTTCTCTTCGATAAAAACGGCTTTTTCAACTGTAAAATCACAGAAAAATTCAGAATGAACAAAATCGTGATCTCCGCCCTTCTTCTAACTTTTGTCGCAGTTCAAGCCCAAGAGGACCCGATTTGTAAAATCTGCATTGGCCTTTTATCGGTTAGTTAACATTTTTTTCCTAATAAGAGATCTTGAATTTCAGCGGGGAGCCGTGGATAAACCCACCCTTAAAGAAAATTTTGAAGAGTGGCTTCAAAATGAGGTCGCACTTCTTCAAGGAGGCGATATTAACACCGCTGATGGAGAGGATCTCTGGCCTCTTTTTAAGGAGGTGAGTTACGGTGTTAAGGTCTAAGTGTCAGTGGCAACCTAAGGCCGCTAAGAGACTGTTAATCAACAACGTAAGGTCGCTTAAGGACTGTTAGGGATAACCTAAGGTCACTTAGAAATTGTTAGGTACAACCTACGGCCGCTTAGAGACTGTTAGTGACAACCTAAGGTCGCTAAGAAACTGTTAGTGACAACCTAATGCCGCTTAGAGACTGTTGATGACAGCCTAAGGCCGCTTAGAGAATGTTATCGACAACCTAAGGCCGCTTAGAGACTGTTTATGGCAACCTACGGCCGCTTAGCGACTGTTAGTGACAACCTAAGGTCGCTAAGAAACTGTTAGTGACAGCCTAAGGTCGCTTAGAGACTGTTGATGACAGCCTAAGGCCGCTTAGAGAATGTTGTCGACAACCTAAGGCCGCTTAGAGAATGTTAGCGACAACCTAATGCCGCTTAGAGAATGTTAGTTACAACCTAAGGTCGCTAATAAACTGTTAATGACAACCTAAGGCCGCTTTCAGATTGTCTGTGACAATCTAAGGCCGCTTAGAAACTCTGTATGGCAGAGACCGCTAAGCGGAAATTCTTATTAATCACAAACCACACCATTACCGTGTTCACCTCGACCTATATCAAACCCCAGAAAACGTTTTTTCCCATCGCGGTTCCGCTAGTTTTCCCCGTTGCGGCCGTTTTCCCAGCAATCACCGGAAGAGCGATGATCATTCATCACCCGTAATTGATAGCTATGAAACTTCTATTCTTAGATTTTTAAGAGGCACGTATATAGGAAGCGAAAAAAACGAAGAAAAGAACTGCGAAACATCATTCGATCACTTTGGAAGCGGTCTTAGGCTGCCATTAATCTGGCCAATGCGGCCTTAGGGCACCGCACACGACAGTAAGCGGCCTTAGGTTGAAAAAACTGTACCTAGGCTATCACTAACAGTCTCTAAGCGGTCATATATTGTTACTTGAAGCCACTGTGCGGCCAAATATTGTCTGTCCGTATAAGTGGTCGTAGGTTGTATTACGGACGCTGAGCGGCCTCAGCTTCCCAATAACAGTCTCTAAGCGGCCTTAGGTTATCACTAACAGTCTCGAAGCGGCCTGAGTTTGTCAATAACAGTCTTTAAGCGGCCTTAGGTTGCCAATAACAGTCTCTAAGTGACCTTAGGTTATCACTAACAGTCTCGAAGCGGCCTGAGTTTGTCAATAATAGTCTTTAAGCGGCCTTAGGTTGCCAATAACAGTCTCTAAGCGGTCTTAGGTTATCACTAACAGTCTCGACGCGGCCTAAGTTTGTCAATAATAGTCTCTAAGCGGCCTTAGGTTGCCAGTGACCGTCTCTAAGCGGTGTTGGGTTAACACTAACAGTCTCGAAGCGGCATAAGGTTGTCACTAACAGTCTCTAAGCGGCCTTAGGTTATCACTAACAGTCTCTAAGCGGCCTTAGGTTGTCACTAACAGTCTCTAAGCGGCCTTAGGTTGTCACTAACAACCTCTAAGCGGCCTTAGGTTGCTCACATCAGTGTCTAAGCGGCCTTATTGTTAGGTTGCAAAAAACTGTCTTCATGCTAACAGTTTCTAAGGGGCCTGAGGCTGTCACCAACAATCTCTACGCGGTTCTACATTGTGAATTTCAGTCTCTAAGCGGCCTTAGGTTGTGGCTTTCAGTCTCTAAGCGGCCTTAGGTTGCAAGAAAAACTGTCTTTAAGCGGTCTTAGGTTGTGGCTTTCAGGCTCTAAGCGGCCTAAGGTTTTAATGACTTTTACTTTCAGAAGAAGACCGAGCTCGAACTTTTGATCGCCAGTCCCGGCTCCCAGTACGATGACTTCAGGCGGAACTGCGGCACCTTCCAGTTTTGTCCCTTTTAACGGGTTTTTGATTTTACCTCAGGGATATTAATAAATATATTACAAATGTATCGTTTTCCGTTTGTGATATTATTGGAAAATAAGAAAGTGCATTATTTTCCGAAAGAAGTCGACCCTTACAAGGACATTCTCACGCCATCAATCTTTCTTTCCTCGTGATTTCTCGGCGATAGATTATCACACCGGCGACGATGTTTCAGACCGACCTTACAAGGAGCAAACGAGATACGACAGAGCAACAAAGGAACAAGTGAGTTTTACAACTGTTTTATTTGAAATGGGTAACCTCAGGCCGCTCTGGCCCACTCAAGATCGCTTGGGGACAGTTATTGGTGACCTACGACCCCTGTTGGGCCCCATTTAACGCCGCTTAGAGACTGTCACTTACAACATATGGCCGCTTTCGGACCGCTTTGGCGATCATGGAGCCGCATAGAGGCAGTGCTTGGCAACCTAAGGCCGCTTTTGTGCCGCATTTGCATATATGACCTGTTAGAGACTGTTAGATGCAACCGAAGGCCGCTTAGACACTACTACTTGCGACCTATTCCGCTTTCGTAAGACCGCTTAGAAACAGTTAAACTGAGGTGGGTCGTTGAACCGATTCGGTCCAAACAAGACCGTCACTTAATGATGGTCTAAGGCCGCTTTTGGGCCGCTTTGGTGGACATTACACCGCTTAGAGACATTTATTGGTAACAACGATAGATGCTTGGAAACTTATGGCCCTTTTAGGGCCGCTTTGGCTAACACGAGGCCGAGTTATTGGTGACCTAAGGTCGCTTAGTGACTTTTAATGGTAGCAGAAGGCCGCTCTGGGACGCTTAGGCCATTGAAAGACCGCTGAGCTACATTTCATGATAACCTAAGGACGCTTTCCGGCCGCTAGTTGGAATCTGTGGTCGATTTTGTACCGCTTTGGCCAAATGAAGCGCTTTTGGGACGCTTTGGTGAAAGGTGCCGCTTAGAGACAGTTAGTGGTAATCTTTCGGTAAGACCGCTTTCAGGTAGAACATAAGACCGCTTTTAGGTAAATGATCGTAGCCTTAGGCCTCTTTTGGGCCGCTTTCGCTAACACTAGGCCGCTTAGAGAAAAGTATTGGCTACCTAAGGCCGCTTACTAGGGAAGGTCGCCAAGAGTCCCGTGGAGGTTCCGGGTGAGACCCATATCAATTGAAAGAGCATCCAATAGGCAATTGATCAGTGCAGTTTAAAAATGCCGAAGGCGCTTCACTTTCGAGAACGGAGCTTTTTTGTGCGCGGAAATCCGACGTTTTTGCGCCCCGCTGCATAAAACCAGGCCACGCGCAAACTGACAGCATGGCAAGGTGGCGCAGTTGGTAAGAGTTCGGACTCATATGCTGGAGGTAGCAGGTTCGAGTCTCACCTTTGTAAATCTTTTGCTTTTTATGTTTCTTGAAACTTTACAAGTTCCCGGGAAAAAAACTTTGAAAAAAAATTTTTTTCTGCTTTTTACAACAACTTGAATTTCCATCTTCAACGAAGTAACAACAGTAATCTTCGAAAATCAAGCGATCAAAATAAAAGTAATTATCAAATATCGTGAGGGTTATTGGCTTATGCGTGCGAATCCTAAGTAATATCCTAAGGCCGCTTAGAGACTGTTAGTGACAACCTAAGGTCGCTTTTGTCAACTTGGAGACATTTTGTTACTGTATGACTCACTCTCAAACCACCTCGTATTTACACAATCTTCAGGATAACAAGAAAAACTAAACATGCCCGTAGGATCACTCAGGGGTCAACAACTACAAACGCCTGACACATTCCTTCACACCTTTTGCACGCATGATTCCATTCAATCTATTCGAGATTGGTATTCCAAGGTGTCGCTATTAAATCGAAACATCCGTTTTTCTATTTCTTCGCCATTTCTCTCTCTCTCTCTCTCTCTTTCTCTCTCTGTGTCTAAACATCTTTACTCACTCATCACCGCTCTGTCTCTCACCCGCTAATGGATTCCAAAAGGCGCGTTCTCCATCTTGAAACGAGTAATTCCATTCCCATTCGTACATCTTTCTCTGCCTGCTTCCGTGTGTGTTGTTCTGAAATTGTAGCTAGATTATGCATTTTATTTGATTTCTTGAGTGGGGCGCACTTTTTTCGGGTGAGAAAAGGTGAAGGGGGCAGGGGAAAGGGCGGGGTGTTTCCATTTATCAAAGAGAGAGAAGCGAAAAGCGGTCTTCCATGGCGGCTAAGACGGAATTAGGTTTGGGTTAACAGCCCTAGCGGCGTTGACCTGAGCGGCCTTAGGTTAGAATTAGCTCCATTCAGGAGGGTATATGTTGAAAAAAGCGACACATATATATATATAGCTATCACGTTGACCTAAGCGGCCTTAGCTTTTCATTATCTGCCTAAAAGCGGTCTCAATGAAAAAAGCGGTTTAGGTTTCCAAAAGCGGCCTTAGGGTTCCAAAAGCGGTCTTAAGTTGGCAAAAGCGGCCTTAGGTGGCCACTATCTGTTTGTTATGATCGTTCTCTGCCTTCCTCCCCCACTTATGCCATTGCAAAGTGGGGGCGCCTGACTTTCCCAGCCTGTCATTCACTAATTCAGCTCGCTTTGCAGCAAACTGCACTTTTCTGTCTCTCTGTCTCTCTGTCTCTCTGTCTCTCTGTCTCTCTGTCTCTCTGTCTCTCTGTCTCTCTGTCTCTCTGTCTCTCTGTCTCTCTGTCTCTCTGTAAAGTGCAGTTTGCCTCTGTCTCTTTGTCTCTCTGTCTCTCTGCCTCTCTGCCTCTCTATCTCACTGTCTCTCTGTCTCTCTATTTCTCTGTCTCTCTGTCTCTCTGTCTCTATGTCTCTCTATCTCTCTGTCTCTTTACCTCTCTGCCTCTCTGTCTATCTGTCTCTCTGTCTCTCTGTCTCTCTGTCTCTCTGTCTCTCTGTCTCTCTGTCTCTCTATCTCTCTATCTCTCTATCTCTCTATCTCTTTATCTCTCTGCCTCTCTGCTTCTCTGCCTCTCTGCCTCTCTGCCTCTCTGCCTCTCTGCCTCTCTGTCTCTCTGTCTCTCTTCCGCCCTCTGTGGACCCAAACCATCACACTTCCCCACGAACAAATCGACTCCCACGTGCCCAATCACCCCTTTCTTCGCACTTTCACTCTCTGCGTCTCTCTTTTCTCTCACTCTCTCGCCTTTTTTCCCGTGATCACCTCTCCCACCTTCCCACACTGCTCCGGAATGCACTCCACATTCCACGGCTTGGAATCACCAATCGGTCTCCGAATCACACCTCAGTCTCCCATACGAAATGCCTAATAAGCCGCAAATTCTCAGCTTTTCAGCTCAAAAAGTCCCAAAATAGGTCCCTCAGGGTCCCCTTTTAGCCCTTTAATCGTGACGTTTCCACCCACCCGACCGCCCGCAGTTGCGTGTGGTTCTCATAGAATTAGTTACCTGCGAGAGCCGTCTGCACACCATTATACTTCCTTTTCCAGATTTGGTCGTTTCAATCTTCCGCCAATCTAAATTTTTGCTGAAAAATCAATAATTCAATTTTCAGGATGCTTCGATGGTCTTCGGTAAGACGGAAACAACACGCGAGGCTCACAGGTGAGAGAGTTATTTTTTTCAACTACCTTTTTTACAAGGCTTTTTTCTTTACTGTCCGGTGTTTACAAGTCTTTTTTAAACTGCCTACTATTTACAAGGATCTTAGTTTTTTCTCAACTGCCGCTGTTTACAAGACTCTTTGTTTTGTCTTAGCTGCCCGCTTTTTAAAAGTTCGTTTTTTTCTAAACTGCCCGTTTTTTACAAGACTTTTTTCTTCACTGCCCGCTGTTTACAGGCTTGGTTCCTTTACTGCCCGCCTTTTACAAGGCTTTTATTTATTCTCAATTGCCCGCTTTTTACAAGGTTCTTTTACCCGCTGTTTACAAGGTTTTTTCTTTACCGCCCGATGTTTAGAAGGTTGTTTCTTTACTGCACGATGTTTACAAGGCTGTCAATTTTTCGAAACTGTCCGCATTTTTACATAGTTTTTTTTTCAACTGCCCGCTTTTTACAATGCGGGATTTCTCTCACTTGCCTGCTGTTTACAAGACTGATTTTTCTCTTTAATAAATATTAAATATTCAAAAAAGCCCGCGTGGGGATCGAACCAACAAGTGATTTTTCACAACTTTGGCACATTCCACTGCGCCATGCCACTTATTTGAATAAACAATTCGATGAAAATGTTTTTTTACGACATAACAAACTCTAAATAAATCCAGAATCCCCCATGGGGACCGAACCAACAACCCTTTTCTGCATATTCCTAGTCAATTTCCACTCGGCCACGGGTGCCAAATCAACCTCTACGAAATTTCGTTGCAAAAATCAAAGTCAAAGATTTCTGAAAAATTGCGGCTTTCACCCCGCAAATCACAAAAATAGCTGCTATGTTCGTGCAAATGTGGGAAAATATGTTGCCCACTCATATTTTTTGTTGGTTCAATGATCAAGAAAAAGGAATTCAAAAACATATCACTAACAGACAAACTTTGGCACAATTATCGATTTTTTTTATTGTTAAAAACGTCTTATTTGTAACGTTAATACGTGCAATGGCTTATGGGATTGAAGAAATTTGGCGTTAATGCTTTGGTTTCTTGAAAAAGGTTCTGCCCAAGTCACAATTCAAGGACTTGATCAAGTTTCCGGTTCAAAATAAACTAGAATGTTGTAAAGTGTGTTGTTTCGATGGTCATTCTCTGCGCGAAGCCTCCCGGTTGTTTACAAAGGAGGCGCACTATCGAGATAGTGTGACTGCTTGGCGCAATGGTAGCGCGTTCGACTCCAGATCGAAAGGTTGGGCGATCGATCCGCTCAGTGGTCAAAATTTTTGCTTTAGTCAGATTGAATCTAAAACCTGTTTCCCAATCATTTTAATAGTTATTTTTCTTTTGCAAGGTCAGACAAGTCTATTTTGCAATAGTAACCCCCGGAATCCCTTCAAAGTACGGTATAAAACATCGAAAATCAGTGCGTGACGGGGGAAACGACCCCTGACGCACGTAACCCATCACTTCTGTGTGTTTTCTCGATATATCAACCCAAACCAGACACTTTTGTGGGATTACAACGATTCCTGTCTGGGCTAGAGGGCATTCGCACGCCCTTCCCTGCGAATTTCAGAGTTCACGGGGGATTTGTCTCGTCATTTTCCAGTTTTCTCGGGATCATGCCCAGAATATTGAGGAGAGGTTAGTTTTTGAGCCTAAACTTACTTTTTCTGTCATTTTTAACGATTTTCGACACATGTTCACTTTAAAATCACCCGAACAGTCCTTTAAATCCCCTAAAATCCCCCTAAAATGTTAAAATTGGCCGGCCAGTTCTCGGGATCATGCCGAGAATTTTGATTAGCCTGGCAGTTCTTTAATTCCCCCTAAAATGTCCAAAACGGGGGGGGGGGCGTACTTCAAAAATCACCCTTTTTAAAAGTCTTTTTGATCTAATCCTCCTATTTAATTGGCATTTAATTGATATTTACGGCTATGTGGAATCCTGAGAATAGTGCAATGGGATTGTTTCCGTAATACCCTCGAATTAGGGGGAAATTCCGGGTTTTAGGTGGAAAAATGATAAGAATCAGCTGATCGAAAAGAAGTTGAACGTTGTGGTTAACCTTGGCATTATTAAGGCAAGAAAAATGTAAAAAAAATGCTACTAATAACAACACAAAAAGGTTACGAATACAAAAAATGGAAGAAAAAAATTTTGACCACTGAGCGGATTGAACGCCCAACCTTTCGATCTGGAGTCGAACGCGCTACCATTGTGCCAAGCAGTCATAAGCTGTAGGCCACGAGGGCGCCTTTACCACCAGATGGGCTCGACTGGTTCATTATAAAGCGAAAATTATGGTTAAAATTATAAAGCGAAAATTATGCAAAAAATCCCCCTATTCAACCCTAGCAACCATATTCGTTGCAGATTCCTTGCTTCGAAACCCGTCGTCGCCCATGGTCTCTAGGCTATTTTCGATATAATAGCCACATTTGCCTCGGCGGAACCTACTCATCGCGAATTTTTAGTTTTCCGGGAGTTTTACATAGACAATGACTAGTTTTTCCTCTCTTACTCACTCACTCACTCACTCACTCACTCACTCACTCACTCACTCACTCACTCACTCACTCACTCACTCAGTCACTCACTCACTCACTCACTCACTCACTCA
>OZ059902.1:2002248-2019748 GCA_964057215.1 Oscheius myriophilus | reverse complement strand
AATGTTTAAAGGTCTACCCCCTTTCCCTTCGGGACCCAACTCTATAAATTTCAGGAATCGGTTACGGTATCTGCTTCATTTGCACATTTATAGCCTGTTTCTACAATGCCATTATAGCTCATGCCGTATACTTCACTTTCAGCTCATTTGCCGTAAATCAATCAATAATAAAAATCCATCGATCGATAATTCAGGCTGAGGTGCCCTGGAAAACTTGCAACAATCCGTGGAATACTCATCTTTGCTCAGCCGATTTGAATATATCTCAGAGTAAAACTGGAGAAAAGTTGACCACGCCCAGTGAAGAGTTCTACACGTAATCGATAATTGATTGATTGGAAAATCGATAATTTATTTTCAGCCGGCACGTGCTCGAAATTGAAAAATCGACTGGATTTGACGACCTCGGGGGAGTGAAATGGTCCATGGTTGGCTGTCTAGCTCTGGTTTTTGTGTTGGTCTACTTTGCCCTGTGGAAAGGCCCCAAAAGTTCGGGAAAGGTCGGTTTTGTAGTTTGATCGATCGATAATCGATTTTCAGATGGTCTGGGTCACAGCCACGGCTCCATACATTGTGCTGACTATTCTGTTAATCAAAGGAGTTACGCTGCCTGGAGCGAGCAAGGGGATCTATTACTATTTGACTCCGGATTTTTCGAAATTGTCTGATCCAGCGGTAAGAGAGAGAGAGAGAGAGAGAGAGAGAGAGAGAGAGAGCGAGAGAGCGAGAGAGAGAGATAGAGAGAGAGAGAGAGCGAAAGAGAGTTAGAGAGAGAGAGAGAGCGAGAGAGAGAGAGAGAGAGAGAGAGAGAGAGAGAGAGAGTGGAGAAAGTGATGTTAAGGTACTGGATTAAGATTCAGGTTATGGCCGATATAGAAGTATAGGTTGAGATAATGTATAATTTCTTATTGGGTGAGGTTAAGGTTAAGGTTAACGTTAACGTTAAGGCTAAGTTAGGCATAGAACATGTAAAATTAGGGAAATACAGGCATTTTACACTTTTTTCTAGGTCTGGTCAGCCGCCGCCACCCAAATCTTCTTTTCCCTTGGGCCTGGATTCGGTGTCCTTCTTGCCTTAAGCAGCTACAATGACTTTAACAATAATTGCTATAGGTAATTATTATTTTTTACCTTTATTAACTCAATTCAGAGATGCCATGGTCACAACTGCCATCAACTGTATGACCTCCTTTTTCTCCGGATTTGTCATTTTTTCGACCCTTGGGTACATGTCGGAGCTCACTAATAAGGACATTAGTGAGGTTGGTCTCTCTCTCTCTCTCTCTCTCTCTCTCTCTCTCTCTCTCTCTAAAACCTCTTTTCAGGTAGTCGGAGACAATGAAGGCGCCCTCATTTTCATCGTCTATCCTCAAGCTTTAGCCACAATGGAGTACAGCAGTGCGTGGTCATTCATCTTCTTCATAATGTTGATTACACTGGGTATCGATAGTACTGTAAGCTATTATTGTTAATTGCTTTAATTTCCCCTTTCAGTTTGCCGGAATTGAAGCCCTAATTACCGGTCTTTGTGACGAGTCCCGTCTGCTCACAAGGAAAAGGGAATGGTTCGTAGGTGTGGTCTGCGTTCTGTATTTTATTGGAAGTCTGCCAGCTATCAGTTATGTAAGTAGTAAAATGACACACACACAGACGCAGACACAGACACACACACACACACACACACACACACACATTTTAGGGCGGTTCCTATGTGATTCCATTCCTTGACGAGTATGGAGTATCTCTCTCCGTTCTATTCATTGTCACCTGTGAAATGATTGCAGTTTGCTGGTTCTACGGAGTAGACCGATTCAGCAATGATATCAAGTGAGTTTTTCATTAAGGTCTTAGTTACAGCCTTTAGACCTTAGTTAGTCTCGGGATGGTCTTAGGTTTGTTACGGTCTTACTTAGATACAACTTTCCAACTTTGGATGTTACACTTAAAATTTTAGTTATGGCATACCTTTCAGTCTTAGGTTGTCTAATCTCTTAAGGTCTTAATTTTAACCTTAACGCTTTGCTTACAAGCTTAGGGTAGTTATGTAAAAGCCTTAGTTACGCTTTAAATCTTTATGCCGATTTTTACTAAGGCTTTACTTACTAGCTTAGGGTAGTCAGGTTGAGGTTTTCATTAAGGCCTTAAGGCTCTCACAGTCCCAGGGAAGTTACTGCTAGTTTCACTTAATGCCTTAGGGTTGCTATTAAGGAGCTTCTAGTTAAAATTCTAACGCTGTTCTCACAGTCCTAGGTTAGTTACCCACTTAAGGTCTTAGTTGTACCCTTAAGATAGGCAAGTGAGATCAGGCCTTAGTTACCTTAACCTTAAGGCTTTACTCACAGTCTTGGTGTAGTTAATGTTTACAGTATTAGTTAAAGCGCTAGTTACATATCTACAAGTTACTCCTTAGGTGTTACATACCGAATTAAGATAATAAGGATTTACTGACAGTTTTGGATATTTCTTGTCTTATTATCTTATCGTTAGTTGACCCCTATGGCTGTATTTATAGTCTTAGGGTTGTTACTGACTTAAGGTCATGCTGATCATCTTATGGCTTTAGTTCAACATTAACGTCTTAATTACGGCCTTAAGTATGTACTTAGTATTAACTGAATGACTTAGTTACAGCCTTAAGGCTTAACATTCGGCCTTGCTCTTGTGTAATAACATATTTTTCTTAGTGCCCGAATATTTTTTTTATAGATTTCTGTTAGTTCCTTGGGTTACTTTCTTCTTAAGGTCTTTGTTTTATTTACAGTCTTAAGGCCATATATTCAGTTTTAGGGTATTCACTGTCTTAACCTCTTAGTTGCATCCTTAAGACCTTAAGACTTTAATTACAGTTAAGACTATAGTTCAGTCTTAGGAAGGTTACAGCCTTGACGTCTTAATTTCAGCCTTAAGGCTTTAATTAGTATCATGGCTGTTACTGACTTAAGGCCTTAGTTTCCCCTTTCAGATTTTTCCCCTAGCCTTACTCTTGTGACTCTCTTAAGGCCTTCGTTCTTAGTACCTGAAATTTTTGGTTAGCAAACTCTGTTGGTGACATTACTGTCTTATGGTCTCGTTTATTCACAGGCTTAAGGCCTTACTTACAGTTAAAAGGATTTCACAGTCGTATCGTCTTATCACCTAAAGGCTTTAGTTCATGTCTTAGGCCAGTTACAGTCTTACCGTCTTTAAGGTATTAGTTAAGCTTTGTGTGGTTTTAGTTTCATCCATAAGGCAGTGGTTACCTTTTTTATGGCATATGATTTAAGGTCTTAGTTACAAAGTAAGGGTTTAATCTTCAATCTAATGATTTTAGGGTCATTAGCATGATGCCCTTAGGGTCATGCATTACCTCTGCTAATGACCTTAGACTCATTAAAACCTAGGTATTGGGTGACCTTAAGACATAGTGACCTAAGACTACTCTTAGACCTTAGTGTTATTAAAGTAAAACCATTAAAAACCGTATTTAGAGCCATGCTTGGCTTCTACCCCGGCATCTACTGGCGCGTGTGCTGGATGATGTGCCCCATCTTCATTATGGTAAATTCGCTCCAATGCCAAAGTACCGTAACCTTTAGACCATTTTTATTATGACAGTGTGGCAGGCTAATTTCAAACCCATGGAGGTCTTAAATCACACCTACCCCTTGTGGAGTGTGGGGCTTGGATGGTAATTTCTCCCAAAAATCGATATTATCGATTTTTCCAGGCTCCTAAGGATGCTCTCAATGGTCAGTATCCCCGTGGTGGCGATATTTTTGATTTGGAACTCCAAAGGCACCTTCATGGAGGTATGACGTCATTTTTGGGGGGTTTTAATGACGTCATTTTAGCGCCTGCGCGCGGTGACGTCACCACGACCGAGGCGCATGTCTCTGACGTCATTGGGCGCCGATCCCACGCAAATAATCGATAGTTCTCTGTTGGATCCCGTCCAAACTCTCACTCAAGTTTGAATCTCCCGGCATTTCTCTAACTGTCTCTCGTCTCTCCTCTTTCCATGTGCTCTCTCGTCTCCGCCAAATGATCTCTAGACCAAATTTGCATATTTATATTTTGCATATGTCTCCAAAAAGAGAATGCTTTTAACAAAGTACAATAAAGTTATTCAGAGTATTAAACTGCTTAAGCGAATTTTTAAAGGTCTGTTCTGATGGGAGCTCCTAGGAGGTTGCGATATTCCGAAGCTGTGAAATTTACTAGAGGGAAGATGGTTCGACGACGGATTTCCTTAAAAAATAATTGGGTTACAGAGAGAGAGAGAGAGAGAGAGAGAGAGAGAGAGAGAGAAAGAGAGAGAAAGAGAGAAAGAGAGAAAGAGAAAAAGAGAGAAAGAGAGAAAGAGAGAAAGAGAGAAAGAGAGAAAGAGAGAAAGAGAGAGAGAGAGAGAAAGAGAGAAAGAGAGAAAGAGAGAGAGAGAGAAAGAGAGAGAAAGAGAGTGAAAGAGAAAGAGAGAGAAAGAGAGAGAAAAGATATAGAATAGATAGACAGAGATATTGGTTTAATTTCCCAAGTTTGAGGCACTAATTCTGTGTGACGCTGAACATAAGATTACCTTATGAGTAATCTCTGTGACAATAATGAAAATAAGGTAAAAATTAGGGTAAATAAGGTAAACCTTAAGGTGATCCCTGTCTCTTTCGTAAATCCTTAGAGTTATCCCTTACTCTTATGGCTTAGTTATAACATTAAGAGTATATTTCTTGGGGTGGTTACTGACTTGGGGTTATAGTTTCAACGTTATCTTATGTTAGTTTCTGTCTTAAGATCTTAGTTACCGCTTTGAGACTTTACTTGGAGTATTAGTGTTGTTATTGACTTAAGACCCTTCTTACAACCTTAAGGTTTTAGTTACAGCCTTAGGGTAATTACTGTCTTAATGCCTTTACAAAAGACTAAGATCAGAAGCTTCCTTGGAAAAAAAGACCCTAGGGTAATATTACTTACTTAAGTGGCATTCAGGCAAACTGTTTATTCATCCTTTTAGGGCATTAATTACTGAAGTAATATTATGGTAACCCTTAGGGTAACCTTTGTTGCTTTAGTATGATTAGGGTAAACATAAGGTTTTGAGATTTTAAGGATTTTACGGCGAATCTTTGGGTAATAATTATGACATTAGCTAACGTAAACCGTAGCTAGCCTTGTTTATGTTAATGGCACTAGGGTGAACCCTAGGTTTTTTTTCAACTTTAGGACTTTAAGGCAAATATTTGTCTAGTAGTTGTGAGCTTAGGAAAGCTAACGTAAACCTTAACGTATAGTCTGTTTCCAAATTGAGGTCGGCTACTTTTGAGCTGACGTGATTTTGCTGTTTTAAAAAAAAAAACACTCAAGATTTGAAACATTGGAGTTAATAGGAATAAATTAAGAGAAACAGCACAGTAAAAGAGGAGTGCGCAGACAAAAGAGCGATCGCGGCGGGACCTATTGTGCCATCCTTTAAGGTTTTTGGCCAAAACCGGTGCCGTTTTTCGGAAACACACTATAATCTTTGTGACTTGAGTGGCATTAAGGTAAATCTCAGGGCAATCTTTGTTAGTTTAGGGACATGTAGGTAAACCATTGGGGTTTTGGGACTTTAAGGACATTTATGTGAATCTTTGGGTACTATTCGTGACTATAGCTAACGTAAACCTCAGGGAACCCAAAGTAACATTAAAGGGACCGTCAGGGGCCTTTTGCAAGTTTTTTCTATTTGATTATTCATAATTTATTATTTCAGGATTCCATACCAATTTTTTATGCACGTATCCGATAAAAAAGTATTTTAACGATGAATAAGATAAAAATTTTGTTCCAACGGCTTTCAGCCAACGGCCATGCGCAGAGGCGACGTCGCGGTGTTTACAGAAAAGTGTGCGCAAATCGGCAAGCTGGCACTTGGCCAAAATTTTCTTTGCAAAATTTCAACCCCGGTTTTAATTTTAGCTCTAAAAAGTGTATTTTAATCGTTTTTCGGTTTTTACACTATTTAAAATAATTACACGCTAAATAAGTGCCGTAAAATATATGAAAATGCATAAAAATATAGCTGGTAGCCGAGTGGGCTGTGGAAAAAGGCTCTCGGCGGCGTTTCTCGTTCTGTCTGCGTCTCTCAGCGAGAGGTTTGATCCTCGCAGTCAAATCAAATCAACAAATCCCAAAGGAGTAGTCGCGGGCAATCGTAATCGCAGGTAGTGCCGCGTTGGTTTTTATTACCGTGGGGGTACTCTAGCATAAAAAGGCCCCTAACAATCCCTTTAATGAAACCTTAGGCAGCCTTACGTCATAAGGTTGTCTTAAGTATTAAGCAAATCTTAGTGACTCTTAAGGTAAGCATCAGGGTCGATATTAAAGAGAAAAAGAGATACCTTAACTGAACACAAAAAAGCGGCTGGTTCATAGTTCAAGTACAATTTATGAGCCACCAATTCGTGTCTCCTGGCCAAAAGAGGCAAGTCATGCACTCCGAAAACGCAAGAAAGTCGATAGAATTTTCCTGAAATTAAAAAATTACATTTATAAATTTACAAAATTTTTAAACAAAAATATACCTTTGCATTTCGATGGAGCTCTATTTATCCACTGCTGAAACCTTGAAATGTAGTAACTTTCCACGGGAAAATACGATTTTTCCGAAGATTTACGAGACCTGAACATCTATTTATTGTTTTTTTTTTTATAAATTGAACCTATTGGCGGGAGAATGACGAATAAGAAATTCTTTCGCATCAAAACCTCCAGGAAAATTGAGGTCTAAAAGTTTTTTTTTGACATTTTTACGCTGACGCAAATCACGTACGTCTGGGATTTCCGGCTACCGTAACCCAGAGGGACTCATCTGCACAAAGAGTCTCATTAAGGAAGGTTACTTGGTCCTTAACTACCTTAATAAAATTCGATAATTATTGATTCGGTTAGGCTTACTTGACCCTTGGTCATAAAATCGATCGATTTTCTTGGAAGAACAGCAGAGAGTGAGGTTTTGAACAGAGGCAGAGGGGAGTCGCGAAACTTTAAAAATAAAAAATCAAAGTTCAGTTTCAAAATTTAAATTCACCCGTTTTCCATTCAATAGACGACGCGTGTAGGGCTCTATCTCGGCGTTTACGGAGCCGTTTAAGGCCTTAAAAATTTTCACCATTTCCAAATTCGTTTTCAGGGGTACATCTACCCCAGAGAGGTACTGAAAATGAAATTTTAAGGGTATTTTTGCAATTTTGAACCTGAAAATACTTCCAAGTACTTTTCAATTTTGAGAGGTAGTCAACGCAGTCCATGACGGCTTCGAGGATAGAAAAACCACACCAAGAGATGGGTTTTGCTCTCTGAAGATAAGTTTTCAACAAAAAAATCAACATCTGAAAATAGATTTTACTATTTTTATTTTATTATTTAGATGCATAATGCATTAATCTAGACTTTTTATTTTTACACTTTGAAATTTCATTCAAAAAGAAGCGAGATATCCCGTTTTGAAAAATTGAAAACCCTGAATCAGCCGCCGCGTGCGCGGTTCCTACTAAACATCGGACAAACGATTATTTGAATATCGTGAAGTCATCGTTAAGTAAAAGGTAGCGTTTTTGCCAAATCAAAAGCGCAAAAAACAGTTAGTGCCAACCTAAGGTCGCTTTGATCAACCCAAACCCGCTTTACGACAAAAGTTGCAAATGGTCCCTGACGGTCCCTTAAAGGGACCGTCAGGGACCATTTGCAACTTTGGCTCATGTGAAAGATAAAAATCAGCTGATCAAAAAACTCTATACAACATAGTGTTCAAAATTCTCCGTTTTTGAGAAAAATGGCTTCAAAGTGCCCAAAACCGGCGAACCGTCTACAGATTCTGCGCCTGCATGCACGATGTTTACAAGCTAGTCAAATTTCGAAGTTGTCATTCTAATAGGACGAGATTACGCGGAAAATGAGGATTGTTCCAGACAATTGAGCATGTATAATTATAATAATTTTCGACCGTACCCGATGACAATGGAAATGAAAAGGTCCCTGACGGTCCCTTTAAGAGTAACCTAAGGCTGCATTTGCCGCCATAAGAGCAAATGAAGACAGTTGATAATAACCTAAGGCCGCTCTAAGGCAATAAGAAAATTTTTGGTAACCTGAGGCCGCTTGAACAGAGAAAATGATCCCCTAATCCCGCTTTTGAGAACCCGAGCCCGTGTAAAGACATTCAACGACAGGCTAAGGCCGCTTTCGTCAACCCAAAAACGCTTGGTTCCGTTCATTGTAACCTAAGGCGGCCCGCTTTCACCAACAAAACGAAGCTTGCCGACAGTGAATGGTCGTTCCTTCTCCCAGTGCGCAGTTTGGCGAAGGGGCGCGGAAACATTCATAATTTTCTTTTCTTTAACCATGTATTGTTCAAAATATGTATGGAAAAAAAAGGAAAAAAATAACCAAGAAAACTTATATCCTTTTGAAAGCCTACAATTGTAAAACGGAAACATGGCAATAGAAAACTTACAAACACGTGAATATTCGGAAAACAGTCAGATAGCACCATAACTGAGTTATAATATTCCTGCTGACTTTGCCCATCTACGGCTATGCAAAACTGATTTTGTGGTTGGTAAATAGTTGAAAGAAGAAGATACACCTAAAATTGATGAGGGAAATGAACACGTGAATGTGTGTATTCGTGAAAAATCGATTCCAAAAATCTATAACGCGCAAAATCAATACGCCGTAAAATCGATAACATACGAATACCGCCAAAAACCACACAAAATTCGCCAATTCGATACTAACAAGGGAATGGTCACAACCTGCGCGGGAGGTTTTAACACGTGTTATATGTTGTTTGGTAGCTTATACGACGCCAAACAAGAATCTGCTCTCCAAATCTGCTGAACGACCTCCAGCGTCGAGAAATGTGCGTCCAAAGTTCGAGAATCCCGCCGACGATGCGCCCCGGTGCATGTAAGCGGCACCGGCGCCCCAAGACACCGTGGTCGTGTGGCGCAGCGACAGGGCGCCTGACTACCTTTATTCTTGAAATTCATTTTTGGCAATTCTGGCAATACTGTGAATTATTTCTTGAACAATTTTTTGTTAAAAATTCCCCTTTATCCGTTCAAGAAAAGCTCATATTACCACCGTGATCATTTTGTCATGAAAAGTCTCCAATAGACAAGTTCCAACAAAAAAAAATTGAGAAAATATAACACAAGTTGTTTCTTCAGTTAAAAATATAAAAAGCAAAACAAAGACACCACCAGGGTATTGAACCCGGAACCTCCAGCTCAGTAGTTAGGCGCCCTGTCGCTGCGCCACCCGACCACGGTGTCTTGGGGCGCCGGTGCCGCTTACATGCACCGGGGCGCATCTTCGGCGGGATTCTCGAACTTTGGACGCACATTTCTCGACGCTGGAGGTCGTTCAGCAGATTTGGAGAGCAGATTCTTCTTTGGCGTCGTATAAGCTACCAAACAAGATATAACACGTGTTAAAACCTCACGCGCAGGTTGTGACCATTCCCTTGTAAAAATATCGCAAAAATAATATACTAAAAATCGATAAAGCATAAAATCGATACCGAAAGACAATACCAAAAATCAATATCACCTCAAATATCAAAAATCGATAGTACTAATCGATACCCAACCTGAACGATGTCTTTATGTACCAACATGCCATATGCCAGTGGAAAGTCTTCTTCTACCTTTGATAAAGGTTTTTCGTAGAATCCGAATAGAGACTTTAGAGTACTGCATCTAAAGGAATGAAATTGGCCTTTAAAGGGACCATCAGGGTCCTTTTTCAAGTTTATTTTAATTTATTTAATTAATTTAGTTTATCAATTATCTATTTATCATTTTCAACACCTTTTTCCTTAAAAGGCGTAATTTCACATGGGAACTCATTTTTTTCCAACGGGCTCCAGCTTACGTTTTTTCACACCATCTCTCCGCTGTCTAAGGTGAAAGCCGCTGGGGATTAGGAACACGCAGCGCCGAACTTCTATCGGCCTCATAGCCAACTGGTTAGCGCCGGTATAGTCTTTGCCAATCCTAGTTCCGTCTATTTGACGCAATAATAGAGGGATACAGTAAACTTTCGCGTTGCAAATGAAAT
The DNA here is from genome assembly GCA_964057215.1 of Oscheius myriophilus. NCBI lineage: Eukaryota > Metazoa > Nematoda > Chromadorea > Rhabditida > Rhabditidae > Oscheius > Oscheius myriophilus. The sequence goes on along the minus strand of OZ059902.1, from coordinate 2,009,674 downwards.
GCCCCATACTTAAAACCTTAAAATGATGACCCAAGATTCGAACCCACGGCCTTGCAAAGACGTCTGGCTAATAGGCGAACTCGCTACCGCCTGCGCTATTGCGGCACCTGTCCGGGGTGCCGCGGCGGAGGCTGAAAAAGCCGCCGGTTTTCTAATTCAGCGGCTTTTAAAAAAGCCAGTTTTAAAAGAAACTGAAAAACAAACAATATTTTAGAACATTATCAATGAAACATTACGAAGCAGTAAAAAGTTGATTTAACCAGCCAAGTTGAGATACCGTAATGAAGGAAAATACCGTGCCGCCGAAAATGGAGTACGTAGTGCCCAAAATGAGGAGGGACTAGAATTGGCTAGGACTATAGTTGGTAAGCAAACGGTCCCGGGTTCGGTTCCACTCTCGTGCAAATGGTTTTTGCTGGCAAAAAGAAAAATACCTAATAAAATCGTACTGTTGTATTCTGACGTTGGTTTTATATGTAGAAAAAAGGCCCCTGATGGTCCCTTTAAAAAAAGGAGCGTTAAATTTTTGCACCAAATTATTTGATTTGATTTTTCGACATTCGAAATATCTCATTTTTCTAATTCGAACACCACCAACTTTTCAATTTTTGGAGCAAAATGAAGCGAGATACGAGCGTGGGAAGCTTGGCGAAATTATCGATTGAAATGCGCGCCACTCTGACCTCTCTCAGTTTCTCACGCCCTCTCACCGCGCCACTCTGGTGTCTCTCCAATCTCCATGCTCTCTCGCGCGCCCTTCTCTTCCGCCTCTCGACACTCTCTCGCCCCCGACCCATCCGTAAAACAGTAAAAAATAAATTTCATCAAATTTCACAAATAAAAATCCCATTTTGTTATGTTACCTATCTTCCGAAGCCTGTAAAACCTCTAAAATCGGAGTTTCATCAAAATTCCAAAGCGCCGCTTCTTCAGCATAACTCCTATTCCCACCAAAAAGTGAGTCGCAATCGATCTCATCTGTCAGAACAGAAGCTATTGGGCGAATCCTAAAAATTTTATCCATTTCGAAACTTTAAAGTTTAAATTTACTCTTTTCCGCTACCGTAATCAAGAAGAATCTCAGACAATTTTAAAGTAAATAATAAGGTAGAGGCGATTAGAACTGCGATTATCCATGTGTGCATTAGGGCAAATCAACGCCATGGCGCAAAGAGCACACAAAATTTGCATTTTGCACATTAATAGGGGCTGAGTAAATAGAAAACTGTGAACTATAGGCTTATGTAAGTTGAGTTAAGTTAAGGTAATTTTTAGGCATGGCAAGGTAAGTTAGGGTAAGGTTAAATAGGGTACCCAATGTTAATGAACGTTAAGGTAGGTAGTTAAGGTTAATGTAGGTTAATAAACAATATATGAGCAGACAGTTAAGGTTTGGATATTTTAAGGTACCTTAAGGTTAAATAAGATTAGGTCAGTTGGGTTACGGTAACCTAGATTAACGTCGTTTACGACTTGTTTTTCGTTTACGAATACTACAAATTACCTTAATGGATGTATCTTAAGGTAATATAAGGTAAGGTGAGTTTAGATACCATAGATCGAGCTTAAGTGAAATTATTCTAGTAGGTTTAGGTAAGGTATGAATGGTTAAGGTAAGTTGTTCCGTTTAAGATGACGAAAACAAAAAAGGTAAGGTAAGTGTAAGGTACAGCCTTAAGGTAAACGTAAGGTAAGCCCTTTTAGATGAAAGGAAAGAAGTTTGATGAAGATTTGCTCAAAGTAGGGGTGAGTTTATGTAGGTAAGGTAGGCACTTCAATTTAGGGTAATATAAGTTAAGGTAGGGTACTTTAGGTCAATAGAGGGTAAGGTGATTTAAGGTAGATTTAAGAAAACGGAGGTAGGTGCCTTAAGGTAGGTACTTTTGGCCAGTTTAGGTTAAGATGTCTTAAGGTAGATGACTTTAAGAGAATTAAGGATAAGGTGAGTAAAGGTAGATTAATTTTAGGACAATGTAAGGTACCTTGAGTTAAGGTAGATAACGTTATATCAACGGCAAGGTAGGTAAGGTTCCTTAAGTTAGGGTAGCTTTGGGTCAATGTAGGGTGAGTTAAGGCTGGTAACAATAGGTCCTAGAGTAAGGTGAGTTAAGGTAGTTAAGTTTAAGTTTGGCGAATTTTAAGGTAGCTTTTAAACGAAGGACTGTAATGATTAACTTAATATATCTCGAACTATACAAAACACCTGTTTAATATTACATATTTTATTGAAATTGAATTAAAACAGTAGGAGATCGATATAACCGAAATAGAATGAACCGTGTCGCAGAAGGAGTTCAGTTGTGTCCCATTGGTCCCAGGTACTCTGAGATCAGTTCCTGAAGTTCTTCGAACTTCTTCGCCATTTCCTCGTTTTTCTTCTTCAGATCCTCATTCTTCTTGTACTGCGTCTCGTTCTCCTTCACCAGGTTCTCATTGAGCTTCGTCAGGTAACGGATGGCTTCGAGTTCTCGCGCACTGAAATTGAAATTTAGGATTTCTAGTTTAAATTAATTAAAAACTAAGTTTTAACACAATAAATCAGGTTTAAACAACTCACTTGTGACCATTCGGTTGGGCGTTGAGAATTTCAGCTGGGATGGTGGCGGCCGTGGCGGTCTTCTTCTTCTCACGGCGCAGAACAGTCATCTGAAAGTGAGTAAATTAAGGTAAGGTAGATAAGGTAAGTAAAGTAAAGATAAGGTTAAGATTAGGGTTAAGATTAGGATTAAGGTTAAGGTTAAGGTTAAGGTTAAGGTTAAGGATAAGATTAAGATAAAGATTAAAGTTAGGTTAAGGTTAAGGTTAAGGTTAAAGTAAAAGTTAAGGTTAGGGGTAAGTTTAAGGTTAATGTTAAGCTTAAGGTAAGACGCGATAAAGTATGGTAACGTAGGAAGGTAAATTAGTTTGATAAAAGAAAGGTCAAATAAGTTAAGCTGAACCTTGGAAATTTAGGTACGAAGCGGTCGGGAAAAATAAATACTTAAGTCTTAAGAAAAACTATGAATTGCGGGAAAAAATTGGTTAGGAAAGGAAGGAAAACACTAAAAGGTGCACAATGAACGAAAGAAGATACACATTCCATAAAAAAGCGATGTTCGCTTTTTTTGACGACCTCGCTGCAAACATTGGCTTTTGAAGACATAATTAGGGTAGAGGTCATGCCAAGGGCCCCGATCGATTTGACACATTTGCTCAATGAAACAAGGGCATGCAGAGAGAGAAAGAGAGAGAGAGAGAGAGAGAGAGAGAGAGAAATAGAGAGAAAGAGAGAGAGAGAGAGAGAGAGAGAGAGAGAAAGAAAGAAGAGAAACAGAAATAGATATTACTCCTCTGAGTTCTCATAACCTTTGTATAATACATTTAGAGGCTTTCTCATGCTTCTCGTCAATAGAGAAAACGTTAGAGTACATCTCTCTCTCTCTCTCTCTCTCTCTCTCTCTCTCTCTCTCTCTCTCTCTCTTCTCTCTCTCTAATACTATATTGCTCTATCTTTCCCTTCTCGCCCTTTTCCCTCCCTAGCAACGCGTTCTTCCAATCACGCCTCGCTTAGCAACACACACGCAAATGTCAATGCAAGATAGCAAAATGGAGTCCTCTCACTCAGAGCCGATGGGAAAGTGAATTGTGCACAAAAGGGCGCACTTCAGCCGCAGGCGTTGGAAAAGTTGGATCGCAAAAGTTTCAATTCTCCTTAAATCGTCTGCATTCGTCTGAGTGATCTCAGTCGATGGAATTCCTTAAAAGATTATGTATGAATAGACGGAGAAGGAACCCTGTGGATAAATTTACGACATAGGGCAAAAGCGAAAATCTCGGATTTGGCCCAAACTTTGTTAAAAACACATATTTGACATAAAAACACAATTCTGAGAGATTTGGGTCATTATCGATTTTTGGTCCCGGGTTACGGTAAGTTACCAAAGGGTACTGTAGTTTTGCACAAAATGCTCCAAATTTCAAAAACACACCCGTTTTTGACATCTACTCGTTTGGCAAGTACTTTTTAATGTCAAACTTTCAGTTTTCGAAAAGTCGAACTTTCGTTTTTGCGGTTTTTTCATTGTCTCATAATTCTATTTTTAAGTCAAACACATGTTTTTTTAAAAAAAGTTTGGGCCGATGATTTATTGTTGAAATTGGTACAGTATCGATTGCTGAGAGCATTATCAATCGAGTATTCATTGATTTTTGAAAAATTATTGATGCAATTTTGAAAAAATAATTTTATTTAATTTTTTAAAAACCTGTAGTACTTGTGCAGGTTTTTATCTTATAATTTATCAAGCAAAACTCAATTCCTGGCACGCCAAAAAAGGGCGTGGCCTAATTGGGTGTGGATTATTTTTGAACGTGGCTGGGACCAGGTTGAACTTTTCTACCCTGAGTGATCTTTGATTGTTCGAATTTCGAAATAGCTCACTCACCGGGTTTTGGTGACTAATTCAACGGCTGTGCGCGCCGCGCGCGAGAGATACCACCGAAATATTTTGAAAATGATACCCAGCAATATGGGGGTCATTTGAATTGGATTTTCCTGCCTAATTCAAAAATATAAGTTTACAAAGCCTATGTAGATATTAGTCCGGGTGTATATGTCTCTTTCTCGGTATCTCTCTCTCTCTCTCTCTCTCTCTCTCTCTCTCTCTCTCTCTCTCTCTCTCTCTCTGTATATCTCTCTCTCTCTCTCTCTCTCTCTCTCTCTCTCTCTCTCTCTCTAAAACTCACCAAAAAGATAATGTCGAATAATCAACAACTCCCTGAAATTTTGATTGGGTTTCAATTTTAAATTGACCACATTTTCTGCTTCAATGAGATTTACGAAAAGTGTCCATTGCTCTTCGACCGATTGATATCCGATGCGCGATTTATTTTGTTCTCCAAATTCGTTCAAAACCTTTGTTGTTTGACGAAGGCGATTAAATGTACGAGGAGACATCTAAAATTCTTAATTATTTAAAAATTAATATAAAAACCCACCCTTCGGACACAATTTTCAGTAAAATTTCATAGGGAAGCGACAGAAAAGTCATTTTCTTTCTGAAACACACACGGAAATGACGAAAGTAAGCCAGAGGATGGCTTTTTGAGGGTAAAAAAAAGCGAAGGCAGTTTTTTCGCCTGAATTTGGATCCCGTGACGCCCAAACTGCGCTTTTCCCCCGAAAATTTTATGATTTTTTGCGTTTAAATACCCAATAAAAATCGGTAAAACGTTGTTTTATAATTCAAAGCCAATTTTCAATCATCCCACGGCGAGACCAGCGATACCAGCCACCCAAGTCAAGGCGGACTTGGCAATCGTCCGAAGAATCCGTACTCGTTACGGTAATTTGAAAAATCATTGAAATTCAAAAATCGCGCCGTTGACAAGTCAAGGTGTACGCTGGGTGTATGACTCAGCGTGTACATCTCGTGACCGCGGATTTTGAATTTTCAGTGTATTTTGAAAGAATTACCGTAGTCAGTACGGATTTCTTGGACGAGTGCCAGGTCCGTCCTCACTTGGGCCAGATCTCACCGTGATCCCCACCTTGAAAACCGTCGTACGCAGTTTCAAAACAACACGTCCCGCCGCACGCTTTGTTGAATCGGCAAGCGGCTTTTTAGAGGCCTTTCGCGGCGGGACCCAAGTCTAAGGCAATCTGTTGCAATGAAACAATCTTGCAGCAAACGTGAGATTCCTGGAATATTTGGCTGATATATGAGTTCATAAATGGATAGTAGAGCCATGTACCCTTTGGCCTGAGTTTTTTCGAGAATCAAAAATGATTCCATCCCAAGAAACACGGTTTTTCGTGATTCTCTTGAATATTTACTGAGAACATATATGTGCCAAAACTCACGCCAAATGATGCCTGTATTGTCTACCATTCAACGTTTAGAGCGAAGAAAATGAAGCTGTCCGGGCTTCACGTTTGCTGCAAAATTGCTGTGCACGATGTTTAACCGTGACCGCTGTTTACATACGGTAAAACAGGGTGCCTCTGATTAAGCGTTATTCTTCACATTTGTTATTGAAACGGTACCTTTATCGGCGTAATACATCCCATTTTGTCGTTTTAAACTGAAAAATAGAAAATTACATGTTAAAATGAGTTTTAAAAGGCGTTTTTCCATCACCAGTTTGAAACGCAGGGTAATCGTGGCGGGACCCAGCTCTAACGAAACTAGCCGGTTTCTGAAATATGGCCGCTGCAAACGTGAGAATTCTGAGATGTTTTTCGTATATCTCTTTTCAAAAGTCGATGTAAAACACTTCTAACATTTGGCCTGAGTTTTTTGCCTACCCAAAAATAGCTACAACCAAAGAAACTCGGTTTTTTTGTGTTTTTCGTTATTTTCCAGTCGAAGAATTTTCGCGAAAAAACTCAGGCCAAATAAGGTATTGCTTAGCTAAACATTGACAAAAAGAATGGTTGTTAAAAACGGCTGGATCGTCCAGGTTTACTGCAGCCAGTTTGGGTTTCATGAGCCACCTGTTTGTCGCGAATTCGACATATCCGGACCGGATTCTTTACATAATTAGGTGAAATTTATGTTTTTCTTATTATTTCAACATTAAAATAGCAAATTGCGTGTTAAAATGAAGAAAAATAAGCATTTTTAATTACTACTACTACAGTTTAGGCGTTTAAGATGGAGCGCGATTTCCAATAGACCGCCCTTTAACCCGCCGGCCTCGGCGAGCTGTGCGGTTGCCCTGGCGTTTTCGATGCGACGCCTAATTCCCCTGTTTGTTTGTTTCTTCGAAAAGCCATTTCAAAACCAGCTTTTTCACATTTTGAATGATAATTTTAAAGCTAAAATGGAATCATTCTCCTTTCAATAAAATAATACATTTGTCAAATCTATATATTTATGTTTGTTTATAAAATTTAACCGCTTTTTTCATTGTGTGAACATTTATTTTCTAGTTAACACCATTTTTTAAACAAATATTTTTCCAACAAATATTTTTCTAATTTTTTTCGGTTTAAATTTCAAGTTTCTTCAATTTAAATTTATTCAGGTTGAAAAATTGAAAAATACAATGTCGGAAAGCCGAGAAGTCCAGCCAGCTGATTGCAAAGGAACAGGTTGACCTCTTTCTCTCTCTCTCTCTCCCTCTCTCTCTCTCTCTCTCTCTCTCTCTCTCTTTCTCTCTCTCTCTCTCTCTCTCTCTCTCTCTCTCTGTTTTCTCTCTAAAATACAATTTTAGCAATCCTGCTTGGTCAAATTTCTCCTGTTATACTTAAGTCCTTATTAAGCAAGGTTTTGTTCATTTTTTTTCTATTAAAATGCCCTTTTCAGATGAAACACAGTGATTTGTTAAACATGGGTAAAACCAGCAAATGGGTCTCTAATTTTATTCTCGACAATGCTTCGAAGTTTCCAAATCGTCGGAAAATAAAATGTACGCTTCGTTACCCTATGGAGACCGAGGTACG
>OZ059902.1:1947248-1997248 GCA_964057215.1 Oscheius myriophilus | reverse complement strand
ATGGTTATTGTTATTGCGCCATTTCGCACGCGACGTTTGGATTTCATGAGTTTTTCTGCTCTATACAATGATTTCCAAGTGCGTGTGCGTGTGCTCGCGTGTGTGTGCGTGTTTGTGTATGAGTGTGTGTGTGTGTGTGTGTGTATGTGTGTGTGTGTGTGTGTGTGTGTGTGTGTTTGAATGAGAAAAGGAGAAACAGAGAGACAGAGAAAATGCATTTTCGCTCCCTCTAAACTCATCTCTCCAATTTTACCTCTTTGTGACAAACGAATTACAGTCCGAAATCCTTCAGACAAAAACAAAACGACATCAACACGATGTTTATGATGCTCAATACGTGTAAAATTGGAAAACAACATCTCGAATGGCATCATAAATACCTTAAATAGATCTTTTGGGAGTCTAAATGAAAATATCTTGCTATAGACACAGACATAGAGACTGTTCTCTCTCTCTCTCTCTCTCTCTCTCTCTTTCTTTCTCTCTCTCATTCTCTTTCTCTCTCTCTCTCTCTCTTTCTCTCTTTCTCTCTCTCTATCTCTATCTATCTATCTATCTATCTATCTCTCTATCTCTCTATCTATCTCTCATACTAAGTTGTTTGCGTGAATCACCTTCCATCAGCAGTTCCATCAAAACCAAGGCCGTGTCTTTTGCAAGTTATCGTACCAGCTATCGGTTACAGTGAGTCAGCTCGAAAAACAGTTTTCCCTTGCGAAACAGTTGCAAAGATCCATTTAAACTTAGGTAATGCAAAAATGTATCGATTAGCTTATCTACAACTATCAACGCAATTTCAAACGTTTATATGGGTCAAACGCACCCGAAAGCGCAAGGGCCGCGCAGTCGATAACCTTTCGCACAGAATTGCCCGAAAAAAGCGATCCTCACATGATTTCTGCCAGTGCGTTTGTCGTTTCTTGTACTTCGTATTTTTTCTCTGTAATTCCTCTAACTTTCTGTTTGTCACTTCCTGTGTTTTTTCTGTCTGATTTATGATCGCCCTTCCCGCCTGTTTCCTCTGTTTTCATACCGAGACACACTCTCCGGTCACACTTTCATTGTGTTCATGTCCTCTACCGCCTGGTCAGTCAGCAAGCGCCAGCCGACTGACCCTCCCACCAGAAATGCAATTGCCTGCATTTGGGAGCAGAGAAATGTCATCTACGTCATCACTCCCCAGGCGCGCATGATACATCGGCAAAACACATCCTTTTCATTCGTTTCTCATAGTTTCTCTTTTGTCTGAGGAAGACAGAGGCAGAGACAGAGAGAGAGACAGAGACAGAGACAGAGACAGAAAATTCCCAGTTTTCGGAAGTGCTAGGATGTGACAATCAGTACCACCAGCTTTTCCCAATTTCAAATTCCTAAGCCCCTCTCGTAATCTCTCTTCGATAAGCGTAATCCTCTTGTTTTTCCAATCTTATGGTATTTTCCAAGACGAAGGTAGCCGACGTGTCGTCCGAAGTTTTTATCATACCCACTTCGTTGTGGGACCCTTTTCCCCAAAATCCTGGTAGTTTTTGCTGTCATAAGGAATATGTTTCCACCTATTGCTTATTCGATTACGCATAGTAAAACTGGCAGTTGAACTCTTTGAGGAAACCGGCTTAGTAGCTGACAGCCGGCGCTGACAGCTGAAGGCAGCCGGACACTGTGTTTCTATTTGTGTGAGGGCGTTGTCAGCTGAAAGAGCTTTTTCAGGACCGTTTTTATGCCTTTACGAATTGATTTCTTAGAATCTCAGTTTCATGAAAGCTTTTTTCTGTTTCGTTCTGTCTCTGTCTCTGTCTCTGTCTCTGTCTCTGTCTCTATCTCTGTCTCTGTCTCTGTCTCTGTCTCTGTCTCTATCTCTGTCTCTGTCTCTGTCTCTGTCTCTGTCTCTGTCTCTGTCTCTGTCTCTGTCTCTGTCTCTGTCTCTGTCTCTGTCTCTGTCTCTGTCTCTGTCTCTATCTCTGTCTCTGTCTCTGTCTCTGTCTCTGTCTCTGTCTCTGTCTCTGTCTCTATCTCTGTCTCTGTCTCTCTTCCACTCCATCTCTCCTCCTCCTCGTAGACATTCGTTTTCACTGTTGTGTTGTGTTGAGACAACTGGTAGTCAGTAGAACCGGCCGTCCACTCGCCCCGGCCACCGGCTTCTTCCTGTAAATGACCTTCCCCGGCCCCGTTTCTTCGCCTTTCCCTTCTGGAAGAAAGCGCCGTCAGTGATGTGTTCTGACGCGCCGTGACATTTCTGATCGTGAGTCGGAAGATTAACATGGAAAGCGATAACAAACCGCCAGAAACAAGCCAATTTTGAAGTTTTTTGCACGTAAACCCCCAATAAGTGTTTAGAACATTCAGAATTGACCATTTCTTGCTTGAAAAGTGCGGGAAATGTTTTCACGCGGCAAACGGTTGAGCGCTTATCCGAAAAACAAACAAGGCGTGAGTATTTTGACGGTAACGCCTCAGTTCGATACTTCCACCTCGCTCAAAAAACCAATCATCGAGCATATTGTGACACAAAAATTAATCAATTTCAATGTTATTTATTCTTACCTAGTTGCTTTTAGCCGAGTATTCTCCAATCGAACTTGTTCACTTTATTCAGATTTGTTTTCTGTTTACCGCAAAAGATTCAAAATTTGCCAAAACACACAGTTTTTACAAGAAAAAGTAATTTATTCACATCGTTAGTTAATAAACATTTTCTTTGGTAGTTTTTGTTTTAAAATCTAGAGTAAAATCACTAAAAAAACATTAAAATTCCTAGCAAAAAATTTTTGTCCTGCGTTTACAAAGCATAATGGCCGTGCACTGCGTTTACAGAAAGTTGGTTATAATAGACCCGTTTCGCAGAAAATGTTTTTTCTAACTTAAATTTTTAAAATAATAAATGTATTTTACACCATTTCTGATCAAACATTAGTTGCCCTGTGTCAAAATTTAAACGTAACTTGGTAACAACGTTGGAATTTTTCTTCAAAATTCTGGGACGCACGGCGTTTACAAAAGTGTATTAAGTCGTGTCACGGTGGGATCTCGCGGAAGTGAGGGTGGACCTGTCACTCGTCCAAGAAATCCGTACTGGTTACGGTAATTCCATTGAAAAAAACACTGAAATGCAAAAAACCCGCGGACTTCCTGGTAAGGTGTGCGCTTAGGTGTACGCTCAGCGTGTACGAATCGTGAGTTGGTTTTTTTGAATTTTCAGTGTATTTTGAATGAATTACCGTAGTCAGTACGGATTTCTTGGACAAGTGCCAGGTCCACGCTCACTACCGCTGCTTATACCACTGGTCCCGCCGTGGTGTGTCGATAACTTTAATAAAAATTTTTTTACTAAATTTCTAATTATATAATTGAGATTTACGGATTTGTTTAATTTCAAAAATTATTATTTGCAAATGTTGTGTTTGCACGTTGTTTCGCAGCGTAATTTGGAGCATGTTGGACGAAATCTTCCCAAAGCTATTACATTTCAAGGAAATGCCAAAGTCTCCATTTAATCTGCCAATCGTCGTTGTACTTTCGATTCACCTCGAAAATCCCGTTCGTGGCGGGATTTTCTCGGCAGCAAAAACGAAAACGTTTCGCTTGTGCGCGTTGTAAAACTGTCGTTGGCGTATAAAAGGGGGGATTCGAGATTCCGGCTTCCGCCGAGGTCGTCTTTCCTTCTTCTTTTCCCCCATTTCCCCATCGCTTTCGTTCTTTAGAAGACACGTGCCCAACACAGCTGTTCTCGGCGTTTTGCACCTGGTTACGAATGCCGTTTTGCACTTTCTCTCGGATTTCCGCCAAGTTTCCTACGAAAATATGTGAAATTAGTCTTTTTCTAACTACATTTTTAGTAGAAAACGATAATACTTGTATAGAAGACGGAAAATTGCTCAATTATCGTTGCGAAAACAAAGAAAAACTGGGGTTTAGCATTGGAGCGCGTTTACCAACAAATGGGGTCAAATGCAGACCCGGTTATGAAAACAGCTGTTTTTTTTTTATGAATATTTCTCTTTTTTTTAATAGTTAAATGTTATAATTGTAACATTTATACCGACTGGAAATGCACACTTAACTTATTTCTAGATTTTTACACTGTAAAACCTTAAAAATAATCCAAAAAGATAATAATTTGTTCATTTTTTTTTCTATTTCTTCTGAAGAAATTTACACTTAATCAATGAATTAATCGATTAAGCATTGGAGCACATAAACGCACCATTTCTTTGTACGCAAACGGGGCCAATGTATGACTTTTTTATTAGGCTAAATTTTAAGCGAAATAGTTTCTGCAGTATTTTAAGAAATAATCAAAAATCACATTAGAGCGAATTTACAACACTAGGCATTTGATCATAAAAGACGCTCTCTCTTGACGGTAAAAATAATCATAATTTATTTAAACAACATTACTAACCAGATCGTATCTGCGTTAATCGATTTAGCATTAGAGCGCATATACATACCATGCATTAGCGCGTTCAAAAAATATGTTTTGCTTTGCTTCCATTTTTGAATAATTTTTAAAGTAGTATTCCACGAAACATCATAGTTCGCATTGCGGCGTGTATACAAAAACAAGATATATCGCATTTTGCAATGGCGCGCATTTACAAAATGCCTTCCAGATAGACCAGTTTACAACTTAAAAGCGCATTTTATATTTATCTATAATGTGTTTTCTCATAAAAATTGAAACGCTGGAAACCCCGTTCATTCCTCTTTAGTGAGTCCATCGAGTGGATCATTTCCTCCTTTCTTCGGCCGGTTCCCACCCACTCGTGGGGCGGCGATCCCTCACCTCAAGGCTACTGTATCTATCGATTTGGCTGCCATGGCCAACCTTTTGGCCTTGGCATCGAGAACCGGGTTTTGCGGGATAATTCTCCGTAAGGAACCAGTCACACTCTCGTTTTCGACGGATCGGACACATTTCGCTTTTAGTCGCCGCGCAGTAAACCCTATAGCTTCTCTTTTTATGTCTTTTTGTAATTAATGGATCAAGAATACTTGGAAAAAGTCTTCGCAAACGATCGGAAATCGAAAAGAAAACCTATCATCAAAGCAATATAAATGCGCTCTATTGCCATCTGCGTAAACACAGTGCAATTTGAAAAGAATTGTGCGCCGAAAGCGATTTTCAGTAAAACAGTTTAAGTAAATTTAATGTGTATTATTAAATTTATAGCGCTCCAATTCAAACTCCACCTCAATGCCGTGTTGTGATCATAGCGTACTCCATTTTGGGTTTAACGAGGGGTTTATTAAAACTGACAGATTATTTATTTCGCTGTTTATTTTAATTTTAAACAATAAAATTAGAAAAAAATTATTAAAACACCGTTCGGCGCAATATATAGTAGGCAAATTTGCGGAACTATCAAATTAAGGTGGGCAATGGAGTTACAATTATAAAAATTAAATAAATATAAAAAAAAGTAACCGCTTGCAACATGCGGTAAACATGCTCCATTGTCAGCTAAACAACGTACAAATGAACCGTCAACTAATGTTTGTTTAAATAGTTTTTCTACTGTAAAGCCATTCAAATTGTAAAATTTCAGTCAACTTTTGAAGTTTTCTATGTTTTAAAGGATGAATTTTTAAAATGTTAGCTAACCGGTCGTTCATCAACCAATTTCCAGCCAACTCACCCAAAAACCAAAATCTTATCTTCTTGTTTGCCTTTTCTCTTGCCACAAGCACTCTCGCTGTCACTTTGTGTGCCCTCTGTCTCTCTCCCTGTGCCGATGGAGATTTATGGGTCGGCGATGCGCTCGATTGGCCCGATCGACCTCTCGCTGTGGCGTTCGATTCGCGCCGGATGAGTCAATGTTGATAACACAGGTACCCCCGCCCCGCCCGCCAGTGCCTACGTCTTGCGCCTGATCTATGAGCAGACCTGCTCGCCAAACACATTACTAGACTACTAAAACTTGAAAAAATCATTAATTTTCTTATTAAACCCATTCTCAATCCGCCAAAGTTCTGTCCTCTGTTTAGCGAGGACTACGCACTTGTTTGCAGCCCCGCCCACTTTCCTCAGCACGTGTCCGCTCTTTTTATTATTTTTTGTTACAAACGTTACAAAAGTCGCTTTTTCTGTGTGGCTTCCCACAAATTATAGATTCGGGGGAGAAAGAAATCATGTTATTGCGTTTCGCCGGTGGGAAAACCCCTTAAAATGGAATTTAATTGGTAAAATGGTTGAAAAGCAGCCTAAAAGCGGGGGTTTCGTTTCCGTTTCCCTGTCTACAAGCTCCATATCGTATTAAAATTGGCTTTCCCCAGCTGGAATCGCAATTAAATCGTGAAATAAGCTTTAATATTTTCCTTAAAATGTATTTTTCCTTGGAAATTGCTTTCATCTATTGTGTTTTGTACTTTTTAAAAAGTTCATTATTCACGCTTTAAAATCGCGTAAAAAAAGCCTAATACGCTAATTTATAAAGAAAAGATAAGGCGCAGCGTCATTTTCCACGCGTCAGAGGTGCACTTTCCCCTTCATTCGCCCCTTTTGCGGTTGTTTAGTCTGTGAGTTGGCTTTTTTTTAAATGTTAAATAGATTTTCTTGTTTAAAAAGGCAGTTTTTAGCTTTTACTTTCAAAATGTATACGGTGTATTTGAAAATTTTAGAAATTGTCTGCCTTTTTTGTGTTTTCTAAAGGTTTTTGGCGAACTTTAGTGTTTTTAACCACTTTAACATTAAAAACTATTATGATGTTGATTTTGAACTATGGTTGAATTCGTCAATTTCCCTTTTGTTTGCTGAATTTGCCCTGACTTCACATTCAGCTGGGCACACGCGCTGTTCCCGGGACCGACGTTCCTTGCTTGGAATTATTTAGAGAGAGAGAGACGGAGAGAGAGAGAGAGAGAGAGAGAGAGATGCAAAAGAAACGGTCCTCTCTCTCTCTCTCTCTCTCTCTCTCTCTCTCTCTCTCTCTCTCTCTCTCTCTTCCTCTATTTTTCTTCGTTCTTTCGTCCCAGTCAGCCGGGTTTCGCTGTAACACGCGTCCCAAGTGTCTCGTTCTCAAGAGACAGTGGCCGATAACCGTATAAAAACATCAATTACTGATCTAAAAGTACTTATAAATGGTAAATATTACAGTTTTAAATGGATAATACAGTAAATAAACGTAAAATTCGTGCAAAACCTACTTTTTGCCACAAAAAACTGCGATTTTATGGTGTTTCGGTAAAGATACCTGCTCCCATTAAACTTTATGCCTCCCTGAAATTGCAATTTTATCAATTTTCCAAGAAAAAGTGCCAGATAATGGAATTCCTTAAAGATCTGGCACTTTAAGCGTCAAATTTTGGAATTTTTCGGTATCGATCGAATGTTGGGCCTCATTTCGTTTAGCAAACACGCTCACACCTTTAAAATAACCATTATAGCTGAAAAACTCCACTTCTCGATCCTACCACGAAAGTTTTAATTCAAAATTTAATGTCTTTACCCTATGGGTAAGGTAGTGCAATTTTGAGACATTATCGTCGGTCTAGACCTTTAAAATGCCAGAAATTACATGTATTGATGATCTATTTAGTTTTTCGACCTTTAACGGTTAGTGTTCGTTGAGGGAGCATCAAAATCACTATTCCTGTTGGCATTCGTCGAGGGACCTTTAAGTGCATGAGTTGTTCGCTGTTGATATTCAATATGTTTGTAATTCCGAATCCCCCATTTCCTTGTCGTTTCTTGTGCCTTCGTCTGCCAATAACTCGTTTTTTGTGTGTAATAATGTAATTTTCAGGGCCCGCCCTCGCGTCTCTCGTTCTCACACACACTTGTCTACTCGCTTTTGGTCCAATTCCAGTGAAGATGTACTGAGAAGAGAGAGAAGACACCAGCACAGTGAAATAATTGCACCGTTTTTCTTACTAGTCAAGAAGATGCAAACGGGTACTTGCGCCTTTTTCTTGTTGACGCTTCTTTTCTGCTGTACATACGCCAATGAACACGATTCAGTGAGTTTCGTTTTTATCTTTTGTGTGTTTTTGTTTACTTTATTAAGAACAAGCTAAAATTCTTGGTTTAGATACACTCCGAAAAGGATGCCGACGTGCATCACATTGTGATTCGGCTACAGAAACGGGATGATAGCCTGGCTCGGCGGATCGCCAGGGATCACGACATGGTCGTCAAGGTAAGAAAGGATTTTTAATTCGGAGCCAGGCCGGCTCGTTTGGGGAGAGATTACGTCATTGCTGATATAAATGCGAGTCCAGTTAAAGGACTGTGTTTGAATTGTTTCGAGAAAATAAATATCACAGGAAAATTCACGCACCAATTGTACGAAATGGGTCCCGAAGCGCGCTTAGATTCTCATGAAGAGTTCCAGTATCCCCCTTAATGTGTTTATAACTTTTGGCTTCTGAATATGCTGAATCTCCGCCTTGCGAATTGCAATTATGGGTCGTCATGGTTCTCGATTTGCGGGCTGGGCCGATTTTCCAGAGACAACGGTCCGTGAAAGCCCTGTTTACAGCAACAAGCGTACAGTATTTCCTTTTTTCGTAGTAAATACACTAGAACCGCTCTGATTTGTGAATGTTTTATGGAAAATTCCGTCCCGTCTAGTGTCAATAACGTTAACATGACGTCGGCCTTACAGTTCATTTCGGAATCAGGCTAGCCTGTTATCTTGGTGGCACTGAATTCAACACTCAGAAAACTCTGTGAGTGTGCTCAAGCTGAACATTCACAGATCGATCCGCGGTGGACTCTCGCAAAATTGGAAAGCTGCCAATTCCCGGCTTAGATTCTGGCCCTGACTTGTAGCTGCCCGCCAATAAATATGCCTTTGAGACGTTGATTGCTTGATAATTGGAGCTTTGATTAATTGAAAGGCTGCAGTACGTTCTATTTTCTATGGACAGGGCTGAAGAAAGGTATTGAAATGTGGATTTAAAGGGACTATGGCTATGTTCTTTCGAATTGAAGAACTACCAGTTGGAAGCCGATTAGCGGTTGTTGAATTTCAGGCTAAGGCCGCCCCAAAATCCGCATTTTGTCCATAGCTGGACGTGAGTTGCTTGTGGTACCTACGCAATTCCGTATTTGGTTGAAAATGGCAACAAAAAATGAAAGGGGCTTACGTTGCCTCCGACGCACCATTTGGGGGACGTACGTAACAAACCCCCCAAACGCTCCTCGTCCAGCCATGATTTTTTCTGCGGACTGCCGTGTTTGGAGAGTCAGTAATTTAAAAAAAGACATTTCCGATTTGTCCCTTCTTTTGGCGGAGGCTTAATGCCTATTTTCCATCTCGCCGTGTGGCAGATTAGCCCAATTCCGGAATGCGATGACATCCGAGAGGGGGTGAATTTGGAATAACATGTGTGATTGACGTCACTCTGGCAGTTTGTTCAGTGATGGTGAGCGTTTGCCAAACAAGAGATGGAGCTGATGTTCGATTCGGAAATAGGGAGAGAAAAATGGTGGAAATCGAAAGGTTTTCGGAGAATTCCTCATTTAACGGGTGAAATATCGAAGCTTAACTTCTTGCAGTATTTTCCCCGGAAAGCTACTAAAATAGTAAAGTTCCTCTGTTTTGTAGACTTTGGTGAATTTACTTAAAACTGTGTTTTCCTATACCCAAGGGCAAAACTCTCACAGAAAGGGCAAGAAGTACCCTCCGTGTTATTACACAGTTGTTTCCGGAAACACGGGAAGCTCTGTGTTTGTTTCTGTTTCGCTGGCAGTTGTGTGACATTGACTAATGGGCTTGTTTTCAACAAGGGTACACGTATATGTCCCGTGGAGGATGTTGTTTTTAGCAGACCGCAATTTGTGCAAGCTGTAATCGGGGAACGATCGAAAATCGCCGGTTTCGAAGCGCCATCAATCACGCACACAGTGCTGCCCGACAGAAATGGGATTACCCGCTAATTGGCGATTGTTGAGAGAAATGCGGAAGTTTGCGAACAAAAGGGAACCTTTTTGGGTCTGGTTTGTGATGGAAAGAGTTAAAAAAAAAAGATATCTTTTACTTCTAGCTCGTATTCCGTTTACGCAAGAAACGCCTGTAAATATCAGGCACTTTTTTGAAAATCAACCCCGAACGAAAGCGGTGGCAGTTGAGAGGTACTGCGCGCCGTAATGACCAAACAGCATAACTGGGCTTTGAGTGTACCGGAACCTCCACATTACAAAATGAGGGTGCTTAAACGATCTTAATTTGAGCCATATTGACAACTGGCACGAAATACGGTAAACCACCCCAGAAGTATAGATTTTTTTTCGAAGCGGGTGAAGGTTTGCATTGGATACCGTGGAAACTTTCAGTCCATGCCTGAATCCACCCTTGCTTTTGGCAATGAACTTTGGGGGACCCCACAATGCCAACGATTTTCACAATAGATGAAAATGAAGGTGAAAAAGTATTGTTACGTGTGATTTGAAAACATCGAAAACAATCTTATCAGAGACTAGACGGTGTCAAAGAAATTCATATCAGGAGACAGATGATCCTAGTTTCAAGTTCAAATTAATGAAGAAAATGTGTTTCATGGCCAGGGAATAAACGAAAGGATTCCGTAAATTCCCTGTAAGGGGTTTAATTCAAACTAAAGAAATCTGGGTTCACATATTTAACTGCCCACGATTTCCAAGTTCACATGTTGGAATAAGCAAGCATTTGTTTATGAAAGGGAAAAACTTGGTTTTGAGCGATAAATAATATTGGCGGTGGTACTTGAAACGTTGGAAATACGATGCCACGACGACAAAAAAAGGGCGACGTGTCCCGCGATGGAATGTCTAATTTAATGTATTCAGGGCGAGCCGTTCCTCGACAACCACTACTTTTTGTACCATTCTGACGAAACGCGGTCGCGGAGACGCAAGCGCGAGGTCCACGATCGGATAGAGGTGGATTTTTTCGACGTTTTTATTAAAAATTAGTGAAATTTCAGTCCCACCCAGCTGTCGAAGTGGTCCACGAACAGAGGGCCCGCCGGCGGACGAAGCGAGACTTCAACGAATTTGAGGTAGATTTCCACAGTTACGAAAAGATTACAGTAGTTTCAGGATCCGCACGGTGTTTCGAAACGGGACACGTATACGGGTTTAGTGCAGGCTAATGGCAGTACGAAGGCGAGACGCCAAGCGCTGGAGATCCCTCGCCTGCCGTTCAAAGACCCCCTATACAATGATCAGTGGTACTTGGTGAGTTTTTTTTTTTGGTTTAAACATCGCTCACAGGCGGGCTAGTCCTGTAGATATGGGTCTTTTCGGCCGTTTCTGGCAGCCTCAGGCCGCCTTGTTGTCGCCGGTGATATTTGGCGGTTTGATTCGGCTGTAGCAAGTTATAGTCTCGCGAGTCTTAAGCGGCCGGGGTTTTCTTAAGTGGTTTTAGGCAGCCTGGCTTGGTTTGAGCGGACTGTAGCTGTCATACCTGGACAGCGAGCGTTTGGGCGATTCCATGTTTAAGCCCCCCAAAGGGTGTCTCGGCGGCAACGTAAGCCCCCTTTCAATTCTTGTTAACATTTTTCCCCAAACGCCAAATTACGTAGGTACCGCAAGCACCTCACGTCCACCTATGGTAGCTGTCTTAAGTGGTTTAAGCGGCCTGAGGTTGTCTCATGTGGTTTAAGCGACCTGAGCCTGCCTGACGTCGTTTAAGCGGCCTGAGCCTGCCTCATAGCGACCTAAGGCTGCCTCTGGCAGTGAAAGTGGCTGATGCGGACAGCGTGTGCCATGCGGTTACCGAAACCAGGCTCTCTAGTTCAGTTAAATTCAGGTATGAGGCTGTTTCGCGCTGTTTAAAGGGCTCGTAAGGGGCCTTTTCAGAATCGTATGCTAATGAAGACTTGGCAAGCATTTTGCGCACGGCCGTTGTCTGGAGCGGTGTTCGGGAAAATGATTTCAATTGAAATGGGCAAATTTGCATACGTTTCATTTCCAATCTGAAAAGGCCCCTTACGGCCCCTTTAAGCGGTCTGAGGTTGTCTCGCGCTGTTCAAGCGGCCTGAGGCTTCTAAAGTTGTCTGAGACGGCTGCATAGCCCAGTTAAAGCGGCCTAAGGCTGGCAGACAGGTTAAAGCGTTAAAATGAGGCAACCTCGCGTGATTTTTGGTTCCTGCGTCTGCCTCTGGCGGTTTAAGCAGCCTGAGGCTGTCATTTATTGCTCAATGTCTTTGGGTTGACGCCTGTAGCAGAATGTATTCCTTTTTTGTTATTTCTAAAATTTTAGACGGGCCACGCTGTCGGAGGCTACGATATGAACGTTCGGCCGGCTTGGCTGATGGGATTGGCCGGAAGAGGTGTCTCCATCTCCATTCTCGACGACGGAATTCAGCGGTTAGTGGAGTTTTAAATTATATATTTTTAAAGTTACCTAACAATTATTAATTTCGTAATTTTCCAGCGATCACCCCGACTTGGCTGCCAACTACGACCCCTTGGCCAGTACGGACATCAACGACCACGACGATGACCCCACGCCTCAGAACAATGGAGACAACAAGTAAGATATTCTGTGTTATTCGGTGAAATACTTAATTTTAGACACGGAACCCGCTGTGCCGGAGAAGTTGCCGCCATCGCCGACAACAACGAGTGCGGCGTGGGCGTCGCTTACCACTCGAAGATCGGAGGAGTGAGGATGCTCGACGGAGCCGTGTCCGACAGTGTGGAGGCCGCCTCTTTGTCCCTGAATCAGGTAAATTTATGATCTGGACGCGGCCTGTAGATTGTTCCCAAATGCCGCAGACGTGCGTTTGATTTTGTGACCTGGCTACGCCGGGCCAATGTTTCGCTGTTGTTCTATAAGATACGCAGGTGGTGTAGGCGGCCATTTCGGCCATAATTCCGTTGCTAAAGAGTACAAATACCAAGTGGGTGTCAATATGACCCAATGTAGCACTGCTTCTATCTATAAACCGCTTACGAATATGTCGACTTGGCTGCGTACAGGGCATGAGTATCCATCCTATGTATCACACACATCAAAACATTGGAACGATACGAAGTAGTTCTGGTACCAACTATATGACTGGTCTAAACCAAAGTTTTCACGGTCGGCCCGACCCGATTTGTAAACTAGTCAAATTAAATTTTTTTATTTAAATACTTACTTCACCTTACATAAATGTCCTTTGCCTTCCAGAACTTTTTTTTCGTAATACTTCTATTACATATTTGTACTAATGCTATGCAACATGGCTGGACAGGGAGCGTTTGGGGGCTCAATGCGTAAGCCCCCCAAATGATGCCTCCGAGGCAACATTTGGGGGGCTTACGCAATGACGCAAGCACCTTACGTCCACATATGGTTAGCAAAAATTAAGTGCCCTTACCGGCATCGATCCTTGGTCGCGTGGGTGACAGTTTGATTGGTTTGGCAACCCACCGCGGATGTCAATTTTACGACGGCCCCTTCAATTACAGAAAATTTCAAAAGTTTGCGACGGACCCCCGAGGATTATTTTTTTCATATCGGCCCGGCCCCTGAGAACTATGGCCTGAATCACTCTTATAAAAAATTGGAATTTTCCAATTGGAATTCACCCACAGCTCAGTTGACTTGATATTATTTCATTAATTCCTTCTTTTCAGAACCACATCGACATCTACTCGGCCAGTTGGGGACCCGAGGACGACGGAAAGACCTTCGACGGGCCCGGCCCACTGGCCAGAGAGGCCTTCTATCGCGGAATCAAGAACGGCCGTCAGGGCAAGGGAAACATCTTCGTCTGGGCCAGTGGAAATGGAGGATCCAGGTGGGTTACTGAAGCAATGCGTCATTGTGGGATTCCAGTCCTTTAAATGGTTTTCACCAATTTAATCGTTTCCAGGCAGGATTCCTGCTCCGCCGATGGTTACACCACTTCTGTGTACACGCTGTCCATCTCTTCGGCTACCTTTGACAACCACCGTCCGTGGTACTTGGAGGAGTGTCCGTCGACCATCGCCACCACCTACAGTTCGGCTAACATCAACCAGCCCGCCATCGTAAGTACACCCTATTTGCCATGAAAATTATGGGAATTCCAGTGCACGGTTGATGTGCCCAGAGGGTGTACGAAGATGCACACGGGAACGAGTGCCTCCGCCCCGCTGGCCGCCGGAATCATCGCTCTGGCATTGGAGGCCAACCCCGCGCTTACTTGGAGAGACATGCAGCACCTGGTGCTCCGGACGGCGAACCCTAAGCCTTTGCTCAACAACCCGGGATGGACGGTTAATGGAGTTGGACGACAGACCAGCAACAAGTGAGTTCACTGCCTTACCCATACCATACTTGGACACGGTACGGAGGGGCTCAAAAGTAAGCCCCCCAAAGGGAGAAAGACACCCAAAAATCAATTATCTCCTTCTTTACAAGGTCCAACCCCCCCCCCCCCAAAGTAAGGTTCCGCAAGCACCACGTGTCCAGGTATGACCCATACCTAGGGAGCAGGGCTGGTAAATTTGAGGGCCGGTCTGGGCCCGATTTTAAACGAGCGGGCCGGCCCGGCCCTATCATTTAACAAAGGGCCGCGCCCAACTTTTTACCGAGCGGGCCGGTCCGGCCCTTTGCCAGCACTGCTAGGGAGGGCACGTCATTTTATGTACCCATCGTTAACTTTTGCGGCCTAAAATTGAGTAGCGCCCTTTAAATTTGTGCTCTCAGGGCTGATTTGAGCGAAAATAGTGCCGAATCCCCCTTCTGCATATTCTGAGCCTCTACGGGGTTAAGCTCCCGAGGTATGGCCCTTCCCAGGGAGTACCTGTTGGTAAACAGAATCTTATTTTTTGGGGCCAAAATTTGGGAACCCCTTTAAGAACACTTGAACCAGATTTAACGAAAAATGGTTCTTATACACAATAATTGGTTTTTGTAGCGCATCCCCCTTAATGTTGTTTTTTTTATTACCACTGTTTAAGTCTGCCTCATCATGGACTTTTTGGGACTTAAAACCAACGACCTAATCTCATTACGCTCACATCGTACATTTTTCTTTTATTTTTATCCGTCAAAACCTACCTCCGCCTCTTGACTATATCGTTGACGCCATTTGTGCGCAATGATGTCTGCATAATTAAGCTGTATGAGTATTGTAAACAACGGGCAGTTGAAAATGCATGAAACTATACGCTGAAGCCGGTTATAAAAACAATTTTTGGTTTCAAATTTAAGGGAATGTATTTTGGGGGAACGGAATTTTAATCGATGAGTTGAAATTGAATCAACGGAAGTAAATCTAATTATTTATTATTAAATTTAGAAGAAATACATTGTTGGTATTTTTAAATATCATGATTTTGAAGTAAAACATCATTTCCAGGTTCGGCTACGGTCTGATGGACGCCGGTGCTTTGGTGACCGCAGCCAAGACGTGGAAAACAGTGCCCGAGCAGCACATCTGCACATACGAGTACAAACTGGCCGCTCCGAACCCCCGCCCCATCTCCGGTCGCTTCCAACTGAACTTCACCCTGGAGGTCAACGGCTGCGAGAGCGGAACCCCCGTCCTCTACCTGGAACACGTTCAGGTTCACGCCACCGGTAGGGATTTCTCCATTTTTCATTTTATTCGTTTTTTTCTCGTTTCAGTCCGTTACTCGAAGAGAGGAGACCTGAAACTGACGCTGTTCTCGCCATCTGGAACGCGGTCCACTCTGCTGCCGCCTAGGCCCCAGGTAATTGGAGAAATGGGCTCAAATATTGGTAAATCGTAGGACTTCAACAGCAACGGCTTCCACAAGTGGCCATTCCTCAGTGTGCAGCAATGGGGAGAGGACCCCAGAGGAACTTGGATTCTGATGGTTGAGAGCATTACCAACAACCCCACCTCTACTGGTAAGTAGAATTCAGAATCGCCAAGAGAGGGTTAAAGCCGGCCCAAAGGAGTACCATTCCGGGCCGGCCCGGGCAGAGCGTGAACTGACAAATGTTAACAGTTGTTTGGTAGAGTGCGGTATCGTCACGGTATTGTTACGACTGAGTTCCTTAAAGGGACCATCAGGGTCCTTTTTGAAGTTTATTTTAATTAAATAATTTAATTTAGTTGATCAATTATCCACTTATCATTTTCAACTCCTTTTTCCTAAAAAGCCGTAATTTCAAATCAAAACTCAAAATTAATTTTTTCCAACGGGCTCCAGCTTACCTTTTTTCACACCATCTGCCCGCTGTCCAAGGTGAAAGCCGCAGGGGATAAGGATCACGCGGCGCTGAACTTACATCTACCTCATAGCCAACTGGTTAGCGCCGGTAGCTGGTAACCAAACGGTCCCAGGTTCGGTTCCACTCTCGTGCAAATGGTTTTTGCTGACAAAGGGAAAAGTAACTGATAAAGTCGTACTGTTGTATTCTGACGTTGGTTTTAATTGTAGAAAAAAGGTCCCTGATGGTCCCTTTAAGTAAGGGCTACAGTCATTTCTAAGAGTTCGGTATTACAGAATGTCCTTCGTTATTGTCATGGCTGGAAACGGAGCGCGTTTGGGGGCTCCATATGTCAGCCCCCAATTGGTGCCCGGCGGCAACGTATGCCCTCCCCTTTAGTTTTTTTGTTACAATTTTCAACCAAACCCCATATTACGTAGGTACCACAGGCACTGCTTGTATTTACATGTTACCTTAGTGCGCCAGATATAAAGTTTTGGTCGGTAGTACGGTATAATTACCAGATAAACAGTGTAAATGGTTACTGTAGATTAAGATACGCCTGTGGTTACGGTATATGCCGAAACTGTGTTGTTTTGTACAATTGCCTATTGTTACAGTAGGATTAGTTCCATTTGACGGGCATACCTGGACATATGGTGCTTGCGGGACCTTGTTTTTTTGGGAGTGGGGGTTGGTTGGTACCAACCGGGCTTGTAAAAATGATTGGGGGGCTTGATTTACGGGGCCTTAAATTTTGGCACCCTCTCTGTCCCGCGTCCAGGTCTGTTGGCGGGTCCCCAAATTAGAAATTCTGCTCGGCGCGACTCCGTCCACTGAAAATCGCTGCCTTTGTTTTTTTCTGTGTTGTGATGTGAATAAGAGCGAAATGGCGTCGTTATTGCCGTTTTAAGACAAGCCTTTTTGAAACGCCTTTTTCAGGTTCCTTCCACGATTGGACCCTTCTGCTCTACGGAACTGCGGACCCTGCCCAGCCGGGCGACAAGCTCCACCCTCCTGCCGCCGTGACCCAGACGGTGTTGGGCCGCGTGCACGATCTGACGAGTCAGGTTCGCGCCTATTTCACTTCGGCCTGATACATAAAGATAGAGATGAAACACTGGGCGCAATCTCTCTCTTACCTAGTGTGGACACTTAGCCCCGGTTCGTGGTGGGACCTCCCGCAGTTTTAGGCCTTTAACCGCTGAGAATGTGGCTTTCTTCTGCTTCCAAATTACCACAGCTAATGAAAGGAACGTTCTCGGTTTTAGAGGTCTAAAAGGGGGTCCCACCGCGTGTGTTCGACCGCTATTTAGCAGCCACAGAGGCTTTTCGTGTGATAGAATAATTTCGATAATGTCGTCGTCACCACAACAACCACACGGATTCAGCTGCTTGTCACGCTCGGCTGCTCGAAGTAACCCCTGCATGTCAGCCCTTTGTGTTTGCTTCTCTAACGCATGTTTTCTCTGCTTCTCTATGTCTCTCTAACGCAGCCCACAACAAAGAGTGTCTTGCATGCTGAGGATTGCAGAAGCTGTCGAAACGGCCGACGGCCTTCTCCCGCGTCCGTCAGATGCCGATTCCCCAACAACAACAGCGGTTCCCCCAACAGCAGCGACCCTTCTCACCCCAGATGGGCCCATTTGGGCAGTGGGTCTTCGACCCCCGCGTTGGGCAGTGGGTCTGGAGTATGTTTCCGAGACAGCGGTACTACCATCATGCAGCTGCTGTGAGACATCGGAGACGTCATCTGTAGACTGCGGGAGGGTTGCACGAGGTACACACACCCACACAATTGCGTAGAGATAGATGCGGGCGCGTATGTGTTGGTTTCCAGTGGAGAGAAAATGTGGAAATCTGTCAAATCAGCGAAAGAAATCGCAACCAGAAACCTTTTATTGAATAATTAGGAAACTTTCGGAACGTTCGTTAAAATTTGCACCAAACTCAAAAACCCTCTATATGACACGAAAGCATTGATGCTTGTTTGAAAAATCACAACAAAGTTTTAACAACCTCTATAGGACACGAAAACTTTGGCACCTAGTTCTGAAGTTGCAACTTATTTGCGGCACGAAAACTTTCGATATTTCGATTTTCTCTCCACTGGAAACAAATCCGGATTCAAGATCACAATTGACACGGGCGGTCGGGCAGTTGGACAGTTTTAATTGATTCTTTGTGTTGAAGGAAGGGTGCAGGGAAGCTAATTATATGTTTTAATGTGTTCACGCTAATTGCTGCAAATTTCATTTTTCTTTTTGCCTCTATTTTACGTTGGTGTCGTGGAACATTTTTGTGGTTTTTTCGTACTCTGCAATTTTTTGCACTCAAAAAACCCAATATTGAAATTTTAGCGTTTTAGATTGGATACTCAGGCAACTTTAGCAGCCAGATCGGCCAAAACAGTGTTTCAGTCTTCGCCAACTTCAGCTTCCCATCGAGTTTCAAAGTTTTGAAGTATTGCGTGTTCTATGGTCGAACGGCAGTTATTTAAAATTCTAATTCCATTTTTGATCACTTTATCTTTCACATTTAATTTATTATGTAATTTACATAATTAAAAATAACAAATTTATCAAAAAAAAAAAATTAAAAGAACCACTAAAAATACCTTATTTTAAAATATGCCGTGAAACTGAAAATGAAGTACACAACGCAGCTAAACTTTGGAACTCAAACAGGAACTAAAATTGGCGATGACTATACATGCTTAAAAATCAATCAATGTAATTAGAATACATTTTTACTTCCAACTGCCCGGTAGTTCAGTTTTTTTTTCTTCTTTTTTTTGCCAGACTTTCGCCCGAAACTCGCGCTTTTCGCTTTTGGAATTGTCTCTCATGCATGATTCGGGATCCGGCCGGTGGTGGTTCTGTCAGCCGCGCTCATTTTTCTCCCCTCTTTCCCTCACTTCTCTTCTTCTTCTCCTCAACCCTTTTCCTCTGCAGATCTCCCTGCCCGGGGTGTTGATGGCGCTCCAGGGCCTGGTCCTCGTGGTGATCGCCATCGCCGCTTACCTCTCCTGTCGACGGGCCACTCCTCGAAGGGAGCCTTCTCCCTCGCCTCCCTCACCTCTCCCTCCTCAGTTCACCTCCTCCTCCTCCTCCTAGTCTCTGTCGGATAGCTTTCCTCTCCTCCTTTGCTCAATTTCGGGAGCTTTCCCCTCCGGTGGTCTTACTTAGTCTGTGATTCTCACCCTGTGATGATGAGTGCCGTGCCGTTTTCCCCCACTAAGGGTATTCCTCTCCTTCAGCATTCGAGTGTGATAAGTGCCTTGTGGTCAGTTTTTCAATTCAATAACGACAGCCGAACGATGGAACGGCGCCACCCCTCAACCCACACTCACACTTCCTCCCCAAAGACAACAACACAAACAACAAATGCCGCATGCAACCGATGTTTAACCTTTTTTTTTACCTGAGCTTACTCCCTCAACTGACATGTCAAACAAAAACACTTCGAACATTGAGATTTTCAAATTTCCCGTCGAAATTGGGGGGTATCGATTTTACTCCAAAAAACTTTTTTTTCCAAACTTTCTTGCCATTTTTACGGGTCGGATAGCAAAACAGTAGCTTTTCTCTTTGGCGCGTAAACGTGCCCCATTTATACCGTACCCCCTTACTCAATTTCGGAGTTTTAGCCCCCGTCGAACGCGGACCGCCTCCGCGGCTATTTCTCCTCGTTTTTCTCAAAGATGTTTACGGCGTGAGGAAGTGTGAGTGTGAGACCGTGTGTGGTCTCCTTCGAGCTTTACACCACGTGGGTGGTCCCCCATTATCGATCGATTTCAGCGGCGACTATGACGTGTCCCCCTCTTTCTGATCTTGTCATTATCGATTGATTTTATGCATATCTGGTACACATAATAACATCAGTATTTCACGCACTTTTCCTCTCTTTTTCCTACTAGTAACTTATGCATTTGTGGTAGTGCTCTCTCTCTCTTTCTCTCTCTCTTTCTGGCGCATGTGATCTAGTCCACACACCCTGTTTGTACCATATTCCGTGCCTTATCTATTCTTTTTGCACACACTCCAACCCTCGTATGTGAAGAATAAACGGATTTATGTCGTTCTCTTCTGTTCTGTGGTTGTGGTTCGCTGTGGTGGTGTTGTAGCGGTGGTGGTGGCGCTGTGGCTTGCAATGACGCTTCTCGGTTGCTAATAATTTTGTATTAAAAAAGGGGCAAAATAGCGGTCGAACAGCCGGGGGCTGGCGCAAAAAATGGGCCTAGGGGATTAAAACAAGACGTTTAAACACCTAACTAAGCAGAAAAATTTCAGAATTTCACGTAGTAGAGTAGTAGTTGTGTTTAGAAGGGAAATGAAATGGTAGAAATTGGTCCCGCGCGGAATTTCGCCCCTGGAACCGCGCATCGCTTGCATTCTGTTTTCGCAGTTACATTTGGTGGGAATAGAGAAAATTAGTCTTTTCCCCTCGAAATTATAATGTAGTGGATTAATATAAAAAACAAAGAGAGAATGGAGAAAAAAAATGATGAATTGCCACCACCACCGCCGCAGGAGCTTTGAGCTGAAAGAGTGGGGGAAATAAAGAAAAATGGCTCCGATCACACAAAAGTTTGATTTTCTGATTTTTTTTTTCAAATGGAGGTTCAATATCTGACCGGGCCGAGAAAATTTGTGGCACGGGCCTGATTGTTGCTGTGGGTACGGTTTTTTACGATGAATTTCAGCTTTAGAATTAAAATAAAAGTGTAAGGCAAAATTGTGATTGTTTTTTAAACTTTTGAAATTGCTGTTAAGAATTATACGGATGCATTAGCACAATGTCACGAATGTTTTGGCAACAAGTATTGTTTGCCACATAATGACTCAAATAAGTTATTTTAAACTTTGCTTGACTTTTCTTAACCATGACAGTTGTTGTTGTGGGACGTTATGAATAAGCGTGTTTGCGAAATAGCGGGTATTTTTTGTTAAGAAAAGGGCGCTATACGTGATGGAGTGACTCAAAATGAGTCATAATGGCATGTTTACCAGGAGAGAGGTTGGGGTTACGGAAAGTGGAACGAGGGGTCTAACACACATACACACACACACACACACACACACACACACACACATACAGAGGGGGAGATAGAGAGACAAAAGAAGAGATAGAGACAGAGGTACATGAAGATACGGAAAGAGAGGCAGAGTAGTGAAATAAGATGGAAAGACGCATTGGAAAAACCGGCTGAACAGAAATAGAATTATAGAGGAAAAAAGAAACATGTAGAAAAATTTCGCCATCGGGTTAGGTTGTGGTAATTGCACCGAGGAGTGTGGTAGTTTCAAGAATGGATTAATATAGTTCCCTAGGTTGTAGAAAAAAGTACGCATGTGCAAAACTGGGCTTGAAATATTCACATTTTGCGCGGGGGTGGGGCTCCCAGATCTCCGATGACCGGCGGTGGACATAGGCCCCCTTATATAGGGCATAATTATAATGCACAATCGAAATACTGTAAGAAAACATGCCGTGGGTCTGTAAATTTGATACGCAATGTACCCCGAATTTCGATCTCACTCGCTTGCGGCTTTCACGCGTTCTGACAGGGGTTAACTTTTATCGGCTGAAAAATTGCGTTAAACGCCGCGCACAACCCTTTTGGATCCGTGCCATTCGGTGGCAATAGGGTCGAAAATGGCGTCATTATGACTGGTTACCCTCACTGCGTTTGTTTAAAAAAAACTCACAAAACTTTTGAGAAGAAAAAAACAATAAATGACCTGTGACTGGTTAGTTAGACGTGCATGTATGGAGAATACCATATCTTCTCTACAGACCGACGTCTCGGAGCCAATCTCTTTCGGCGACCTTACATCAGCCGGCGACTGCCACGAACAGTGTCAAGGCGGCTGCACGGAGTCTCGATCGGCCACCGCCTGCTTCTCCTGCAAAACCCTCACCCAGACGTTGAGAAACAAGGCTGGCAATGGGTTCAAGTGTGTGACGCACTGCGACGATACTTACTACCTCGATGGAGACAAGTGCAAGATGTGCTCTCCTCACTGTCACACGTGCAAGGAGGCGGAGGTTAGTGAGGGAGAGAGGAAGGGGATGAGGGATTTAGAGAGAGAGGCATACAGGGAGAGGAGAGAGACGAAGAGATTCAGGTGTGCGAGACTTGTCCCGGATCACAGCTGCTCATCGATGTCAAGACCACCGGACAGATCTACCATGGGCAGTGTGTGGACAAGTGTCCCGAAGAGCTTGTCGCAGATTGTGAGTGATTTCTGTAGCCAGTTGATACGGTAGATTCGGTTAAAAATAGTATACAGTACCTCTTAGCGGTATTTTTAGAACGTAATGCCGTTTAGGCCACGTCAATTGGAAGCACGGCGAGTAAAACTACTGGAACACCTACCGTGTTCGGAAACCTATGGTTCATTTCGCGCAACCTTTACCGTAGTTTGTATCTTACGATTAATCTACCGTGTCTTGCTTGAAACCGATCATTCGGAGCCCGAAATGCCAATCAACCATGGCAGCGGGCCCGCTCCCAAATTTTTCACGGCATTGCCAAAAATGTATGCCTTGTTTCAATCTAAAAAATTAATTTTAAAAAAATCCGGGCCGGCCCGTTTCCACAATTTTATCGTTCCAACCCCAAATTTTGCCATGCTTGGCGCCAAATTACAACATGAACCAATACTGCCGTTATCAAAATTACCACGGGGAAAATATTGAATATTGGGCGGTCTATGCACCAAAATCCCCTATTTTAAGGCTCCGAAAGTTTTGGGATTTACATTTTAAAACCCATTAGTTTGTCTTTTACCCTAATTTGTGGTCTAATGTCATCGTATTAATCTAAAATCCCAAAAACTAACGGAATGTCCTAAAAGTTCATTGGTCCACTTTAAGGCCCCAAGTTAAAGGGAATATCCTATTTTAAGGCCCCATAAGTTTCCGTTTCACCCTAATTTATTGGCCTTAATGTCCAAAAAGCTAAAGGAATGCCCTAAAGGTTTATAGGTCTATTTTAAGGCTCGATGTTTATAAGAATATATCCTATTTTAAGCCCCAAAAGTTTAAGTAATAAAATATTTTAAACTTTTTTAACCTTAACTTTCAGACGAATCGAACCTGATCCAGGCCAGGTGTATCCTCCGAAAGGACAAGTGCGGTCTCGGCTACTACATCGACGCCGTGGGCAAATGCGGAATCTGTGACGACGCGTGCGAGTACTGTCACGGGCCAGGTAACCTTTAAATTAGCCGTGGGGCACGTTTTCCTTTTTCAGGAGCTGTGAGCTGCGACACCTGTGCTAAGGGTTACGGTAACCGTTCGACCAGCTACTGTAGGCCTTGCTGTAAGGCTGGAGAGGACCCGAATTTCGGGCGATGCGGTTAGTATCTAAAGGAGGTTTGGGGTTAAAGGACTGTTTCAGAAGACTGCTCTCCCAACGCCAAGATCCCATTGAGGGGTCACTCGACGACATCTTCCCTCGCTTACTTTGTCTGGGCGGTTGTGATCATCATAGTCGTCGTGGTTCTGGTGACGCTGTGTCTCTGTCTACGCGAGGATAAGAAGCAGTTCGAGTGAGTTTGGCAAGCTCAGGCCGCTTGGCGGCATTGCTGGTTGAAGTCTAAGGCTCGTATGGACAAATATAGGCAACCTATGGCCTTTTTTATATCGAATGGCAACCTAAGGCCGCTTTGTGGCACTTAAATTATTTTTCTAGCGAGTTTTGGAAGCTCAGGCCGCCCAATGGCCCCTTGACTGACATTTGGGACCTCTTATGAACAAATAAAGACAATATACAGCCTTTTTTGCGTCTATGGGCAACCTAAGGCCGCTCTGGGACCCTTAAGGAAAACAACAGGCCGTTTTCGGCATCGAATAGAAGTAAACGGCCGCCGATTGACATATTCTGGCATTCGAACCCCCTTCTTGACAACAACTGGCACCCTAAGGCCGCTTACTGGCATCTAAGGTCAACCTAAGGCCGCCTATGACCTCATATTTTTTTCTAGGGTCATTAGTACTGAATGTTAACCTCAGGCCGCTTTTGGCGTCTACGGCCAACGTAAGACCGCTTTTTGATATCTGCATGTAGCCTAAGGGATTTTTTGACATCAAAGGGCAGCTTAGGTCGCTTTTTGACATGGAATTGCAATGTTAGGTCGTTTTTACCAACCCAAGGCACCTGTGCGGCATCTTGGGTTCACATAAGGCCGCTTTTGGCACATTGTGGTAATCTGAGGCAGCTTTTTGGTAATAAATGTTAACCTAAGGTTTGTCACCTAAGGTTAACATAAGGCCACTTTTTTGTCACCTAAGGTTAACTTATGGCCGCTTTTTATCATCTATGGTTAACCTAAGGCCGCTGGTCGACATATTATGGCAGCCTCGGACCACAATGACAGTCTAAGACCGCTTTATGGGAATAATTTAGTGGCAACCTACGGCCGCTTCGTTTCGCAGTCTTACTCTATTTCTGTTTCAGCTACACGCCTCTCTACAATGGCGAGACGGACAAGGTGAAGCTTATGAACCCCACGTTCGACGACTCTTCCGATGAAGATGACATCGCCATCGTGAAGCCGGAGATCTAAAACAGCCAGGAATGCCTTCATTTTTCCAAATCCAATCAAGTTCACTCCCATTTTACGCATAATTTCGGGTGCTTCCCACCATTTTGACTGTGATTCTTCTCGAAGCCAGGTTTTTTCTTGCCCACGTGTGTAGAGTATTTTAGATTAGTTTTTATTTATATTTGTATAGAGCTAATTACTAACAGCCATATCCAGGGGGTGGATTCCAGCTTTTATGGGTTTTACGGGCCAGCCCGGCACGTGAAGGCTAGAAAACTGGGATGCTGCCGTGCCCTTTTTCACTATTATCGCTTCGTCCTAGGTTATCAATTCACACTTCGATTGCCCCCGTGTGTGCCTTCCTTTTGCGCTACTACCACCCTCGGTGCCCCAAATTTCCTTTCACTTCTTCTTCGCGGGACCTTTCACTTTGTGCTCTTTGCTCGATTCGTGTTTATGATTGCTGGTTCTTCTTCTCTCCGAGTAGACGTGTGTGTGGACGAATAAGAGATTTCTATCTGTTTGCGGGAGTTTTTATTTTGGGGAGAGCGACAGAGAAAGAGACGTTCAGAAATAAAATGGAGGGGAGTTATATAAGGGGGGAGAAAAGACGAGCGAGAGAGATAGATGAGGGAGGCAGTATGTGAGAAAGAGAGAGAGAGGAAAGTGATAAAGGGGGAGATTAAGAGATCATAGAAGAGAGAGAGTACCTCATAGTCAGTAAGAGGCAGAGTAAGACACAAAGAGAAGGAGGAGGGCACAGATATAAAAAGGGAGAGGGATTAGAGATACTCAAAAGAGAGGAAAATTTAGATAAAGGGAGAGAGAGAGAGAGAGACCGAGAGAGGGGGAGAGAACGGGAAGAGAATTTTAGAGAGAGAGGTTCAGAAATGAGATAGAGGAAAGCGACATAACGGGAGAGAAACAGAGGTTGATAACACAAAAACAGAGAGATAAAGAGATACTCGGAAGAGAGATAGATTCAAAGATATTGATAAGTGAGAGAGACAGAGAGAGAGAGATTCGGGAACATGAGAGAAAAAGAGGGATGGATACACAGAAACAGAGAGAAGGGGAAGCGAGAGATAATAACAAACTAGAGAGAAAGCGGGATAAAGAAAGACAAGGAGAGAGAAGGGGGTATTCAGAAAAGAGAGAGAGAGAGAGACAAACATCCAGAACAAGAGAGAGAGAGAGAGCTCATTGATTCTTATCTTCGAAATGACGAATTCGGTCTACATTTAGGTGCGTTAATCATCTACCTATATATTTATTTATTTAATGGACGTACAAAGAATTTGGCTCCAAACAGCCATAAATATAATGGAAACTTTAAAATCACATCGTTGACGTTGGGTCCCGCCACGCGTATAATCGCGCACCTGTTGATGCATGCGCCTGTTCGCGTTCCCGGCGTTCGAAAAACTTTTCTGGAAGAATGACCTTTATTCCCCCGAATATTTTTAATTTCTTTTTCAATTTAGGCTTAACTTTTTATGCCAAACTCGCTTCAATTAGGAACCGCTCGGACGCGTAAACTAAAAACCTTTGACTGGTCTCTGAAGGTAATTTTCCTTGTTTTTCTCTCCCATCGCTGCCGATTTGTTATCTTCCTGCGTTGTACACACCGTGTTCTTTAGGCTGCCACGCCCGTGAACTGTTCCCCGGATCTCATTCAGCCCATCGTCCGGCTTGTCCTTCATTTCGAAGAGGGGGACAGCGAAATCGCCGAATTCACCGCTAAAGAGGTAGGATTTTGGGCCAAAATTGATAAAAATTTTTGATTTATGGTCCCGCCACGATAATATAATTTAGTTTTTTGTGGTAGGCTTATTTATTTCTTCAAATAATAGCTATTTTCTTTTAGAAAAGTCGGAATGTTCGTATTTTGGGCAAAATACCATAAAAATTTCAAGCTAGTTGTCACTAATTAGTCTCGTAAAATGCCGCTTTGCGGTCCTTCCATTATTAATCGAAGCCCGCTTATTCTTTATTTGAATCAACGGATTCTGGCCATTTCGCCAACCTGAGTTTTGCCCAAAACTGTTTAAAAGTGCCGCTTTGCGGTCCTTCCACCATCAAACCAAGGCCCCTTATTTTCTATTTAAACTACCGCTCTGCGGTCTTTGCACTATCAACCTCAGGCCCCTGATTTTCTCTTCAAAACGCCGCTTTGCGGTCCTTTCTCCAAGCTGAGCCCTATTTTTCTGTTCAATATGCCGCTTTGCGGTCCTTGCTCCTACAACCTAAGCCTCTCTTTTCAGTTCAAAGCCTTCTTATCCTCTCTGTCACCATGTACGCCAAGCTAGGCACCGGTTACATCACCAAATCCACTGTCGTCATAGTGGGCTCCGGTCTTTTGGGCTATACCGGCCTCGAACTCGCCACCGGTTCGGAGAATTTCTACGAAA
Source organism: Oscheius myriophilus (assembly GCA_964057215.1). NCBI lineage: Eukaryota > Metazoa > Nematoda > Chromadorea > Rhabditida > Rhabditidae > Oscheius > Oscheius myriophilus. The sequence continues at coordinate 1,970,200 of OZ059902.1, read as the reverse complement.
ATGGAGTGAGTTTTTGTTTTTTGTTTATTTTCTAAGCTTTTTGCCAAAAATGTAATATTCATCCCCTTCAGGTGATGCCGCTGGTCCACCGCTACGTGGACGGAGAAGAGTCGCACAAATGGGCTTTGAAGGCCTGCAGTTGGGGTCTGCTGCCACGCTATGGATGGAATAGGAAGGAGTACCCCGAGCTGGAGTGTATGGTGGGTTTTCGGCAGGCTCAGGCCGCGTTTATGCCGAAAAATATAGACCGTTGAATGGAAATCGAAGGCCACTTTGTGACAGCTGACTGGTACCCTAAGGCCGCTGAGTGGCACATGTGTAGCAGCCGAAGCCGCTTTGTGGTAACAAAAGGTCGCGTTGAGTCATTTTGTAACCAAAGGCCGTCACCTGTTGTAACCAAAAGCCGCTTTGAAACACCCGTTCTGACAAAAGGCCGCTTTAAAGCCTCTGTACTGCCCAAAGGCCGCTTTGTGGCAGCTTTTTATAACCGAAGGCCGCTTTTAAGCCGCGGATGATAACCGATGGCCGCCTTTGCCAAATATTGAAATTATAAAGACACCCTTTTTCACTACAAATTCGTGTTTCAGGTTCTGGGCCAGCACTTGAAGAATCCCGTCGGTTTGGCCGCCGGATTTGACAAAAACGGCGATGCCATCGTCCCCCTGGCCCAGCAGTCCGGCTTTGGAATGGTGGAAATCGGTAGGAAATTTTAAAACTATGTTTTATTTACATTTTCTTCAGGTTCCATTACACCAATTCCTCAACAAGGTAATCCCCGACCCCGCGTGTTCCGACTGCTCGAGGACGAGGGAGTGATCAACAGATATGGGTTCAACAGTGACGGCGTGGGAAAGGTTCATCAGAGAGTTAAGGTTAGTTTAATGAATCAAACTCCCAATCCGGCCACGGCCTTTCTGGACGGGAAGTAGGCGGTAATAGAAACGTCGGCCGAGCCGCGACGCAGCCGCCGCGCGGCTCAAAAACAATTGAAATCGCAAAAATGGACGGCTTTTTCTTTATTTCACGGTTAAAACAAGTCTAATATAGCAAATAAAAGTGGAATAAAGTGAAAACCCGAGTAATAAATTCATTTTTTGAGAAAAATCGAATGAAATCACGATATTTGTAGGGTTTGAAGAGTTCCACCATTGCTTTTGCTTTGAAAAGAGCACACATGCTTTAAAAGTGTTAATACATACCAAAGAAAACGTAAACACAAGGATCAGTGCCATTATAATCTAAATGGGGTCCCTTGGGTAAGAAAAAGACCTTATTTCTCTAATTTTTTGCTTTCTGGGGTATATTTCGTTGAAATTACGACTTTGATTTACTTAATGAAATACGAAAAAATGTGGCAAAAATATGAAAAAAATACACAATTTACAACAATCAACTTTCCCATGTCGACAGCATCATATTGAGCGACCGTAATCCCCGCAGGGGGAAAATTTTGAATTCCCGCCAATGGTCCGTGGCCGGTACGCAATGACGGTGAACTTCCCAAATTGCGTAAAGCAGAAAGGTCGTGCGGCCCATAGGAGAACATGAGGTGCTTGCTGTTCAAATGTAATTCGGATTTTGGTCGAATATTTTTGGTAATCGATTAAAAGGGGCTTTCGTTGCGGAGGCTCACGCATCGAGCCCCAGAAAATGCAGAAGCTAAGGGCGTTAGGCCCTATTTTCAGTTAAAAATCAAAACGCAGACCTTACGGGTCGTTAAGCACCATTTTTAATAAAATCTCCTTGAGGGCAAAAAGTTAAGGAGGCTACCTATTTTCAGGCCCCAAAAGTTAAGGGTGGGCAAGTAAAATGACATACCCTCCCGAGGTATGCCCTAAGGGCATAAAGTTGAGTGGGGCTGCCTAATTTAAAGCCCCAAAAGTTACGGGTGGGTGCACCAACATAAGTGGACATGAGGCAGGCCTGGCAAATTTAAGGGCCGGGCCGGGCTCAAGTTTTTACAGCCCGAATACAGTATTTGATTTTTGGGCGTCTGACTGAAAAGGGTACGTGGTCACGTCGCATATTTTTCCTTCGACATTTCCTCTTTTTTTATATATTTTTTTTTGCTTAAATTACTTAATGTTGTTTCTTATATATTTAACTGTTTGGACCAAAAATCTTCTGACGTCTTCTGATCGGCTCCCAGTTGTCTCAACGCTATCAGCTGTCTGTGGCGTAATTGCACATTGTTATTGTTTTCATGTTACTAGTAATAAATTTATATCTTGTTCAAATAAACCACAGCTACAAGCAAACATCGGAAAGACTGCCCAAATTTTATTCCTTGGGTAAAAAAAAACCACCGAGTCAAAGCCCGGGCCCGGCCCGGCCCGGGCCGAACTTTTCAAGAACCGGGCCGGCCCGGCCTTTTGCCAGGCCTGACATGAGGCGCTTGCGGTACCTGTGTAATTCGGCGATTGTGCGAAAATTGTTTTTAAAAAAAAAACTGACAGGGGGGCTTACGTTGCCTCCGAGGCATCATTTGGGGGGGCTCACGCATCCAGCCATGTACACCAAATGAAGGACCCCCCCGAGCTATGGTATGTGGTTTCCAGGTTTTTCAGAAATCACATTCCAGCAGGTTATGATCGATTGAAGTTCTTTATCGTAACGTTACAGCTAAATTGTCTGGATTCTTTCGTGCGTCGGAGCGCGCTAATGGATTCTACATTCCATTAGTGTGCTTTTATGACAAACCCAAGATTTTGTCGTAAAAGCGTCGTCGGGGGCTTGACTTTTGCTCTTCTCGGTATCTACAAGAATGGCTATCTTTTGCCTTTTCTTGTTGTGACTGATAACGAATTGAAAACAGCAAAGGGTCCATACTTGGTCAACCACCGCGAACCGCGCGGTGGGGATGTCGCAATTTGACTTTTACTCAATTTTTTAAAGGGAGGGGCCCGCAATAGAGGGGGCTGTGGCAAAATGTACCCCTACGGTACGTTGACCACGTGTGGAAGGTTCAGATGGAAACCTCAGTGTGATTTTTACTTTTTTCCAGCTATCTAGCGTTACTTTGCTGGACTTTTAAAGGGGTAGTAAGGTGGGTTTTCATTTCATTTTCGATCGGATACGGTCGGAAAGTATGCGAATTAACTATTCTAAATTGTCTCGCTCCCCCCTCGTCTCCAGAGCTCTCTCAGCAAATTAGAATGAAATTCAGCTCATTAGCATGCCTTGTAAATGACGGACACGCAGGGCGTACTACCCGTCTACAAATCTGTAGATGGAGACCCGTTTTTGGCGACTTTGAAGCGTATTTTCTCGAAAACGGTAAATTTTTGACCATACCTTGGGAACCAAATGAACGGGGTTTCAAAAGTGAGGGGGGTTAGTCTAGTATTTCATAGAAAATTGAGGGGTAACTTTTTTTCTTCACAAGAAGTGAGGGGGGTATTCCGTTTCGCAGTCAAAAAGTGAGGGGGGTAACCCAGTTTTTCCGTCAAAAAGTGATGGGGGGTCCCTCCGTGACCGGCCTCTCCCAAGGTATGTTTTTGACCCAAAGTCATATATATTTTCATGATCAGCGATTTTTTCTCTCGCAATTGAGCCAATGTTGTAAAACCCGCCTGACTGTCCCTTTAAGAGGGTTTCATCCGAATGAGCTGCAAAGGGTGCCCCAGACCACATGCTCTTACCCAAGCGGGCTTAGGTTCTCGCTCAGTAATGTGTTGTAATCAGTTGCCGCAATGTAGTCGGAAAAAACGAGGCGTTTGTGAGTATATATGTGTGTCTTTGTGTCGTAAATCGTAATGGTCGTTTTCGAACGTCTGTACTTTCCGATCGCCGGGTGCGAAGTACATCCGTCTGCAACTTCATGCACCCGATGCGGAGATTGATAATGCCGTCGTAAATTCTCGAAAAAAACATTTGGTCGCGATTTATGAAATCAAAGTTGTGTAGGGTCTAACACGGATCGGGCTGGCCCGAAGGTTTTTTTTAAAAATTTTTGGAACACCCTGGTATGAATTTTTAACTGGTCTAACTATAAATAGGTTAATAATGTTTGTTAGTAACATATAAGTCAATATTAATTGTAAAAAAAAGAATGTCTCCGACCGGGATGGAACCCTGGTCATGTGGGTGGCAATCTGATTGGGTGGTCCAGGGTAAACGGGCCGTGAGAACCGTGGCATCCGGAGTCGTTAATACGTTTTTTTGTTAATCTTCTGGTTAAAGTAAGCAAAACAATTAATTTCAGGCTGCTCGTGCCAAATGGACGGATGGAATGGCCGTGTTTGGAATCAACCTGGGGAAGAACAAGCTCACCGAGGATGCCAAGTATGTTCTCTCGCTGTCTCTTTCTCTCTCTCTCTCTCTCTCTCTCTCTCTCTCTCCTCTCTATCTCTCTATCTCTCCCTACCTAATTCCCCCCTTTCCAGACTCGACTACGAAATCGGTGTCAACTACTTCGCCGCCTCCTGCGACTACCTCGTCATCAACATCTCCTCTCCCAACACACCCGGCCTCCGCTCCATGCAGAAAAAAGCGGATCTTGAAAAGGTTATTCCTTTTTTATAATTTATGTGAATATTTTTAGCTACTGGGTTACGTCAAGCACGCGGTGGACCTTCTGGAGCTGGAGAAGCCTCCGAAGGTGCTTCTGAAGATCGCGCCCGACCTCATTCAGTCCGAAATGAGCGACATCGCCAATGTGAGGGATTAGGATTTTTCATAACAAAAAATTACTTTTAGGTTGTTATGGACAAAAAGTACGGCGTGGATGGGCTGATCGTTTCGAACACGACGATTGCTCGCCCGGAGACTCTGCAAAGTGAAAATAAGGAGCAGACGGGCGGAATGAGTGGAAAACCGGTGAAGGAGATCAGCACGGCCTGTGTCAGGGAGATGTACAGGTAATAAATCAAAATTTCTTGAGGTTTATGTAAGAGACGGGCCGAATTCTACTTCCTGTCCGTGACCACGGGTGGCTACGGGGCGGGCCGGCCCGCTCTCCAAAAAACCTTGCGCTGGGCTGCGTCAAAATTTCTAAAATCTAAAAAAAAAGTTTTTCACGAACTATGTACCGGAATTCCGTCTCTATCATACCTAATGCATAAAACAAGTAAGGGAAAAAAAGTTTTGTCGGGGGGGGGGGGGGGGATCGAACTGGGGCTACTTCGGCCAGTCTGACCCTCTCGGCCACTCGGCCATGAAATTATACAAAATTTATATACGGTAGTTCGAATCCTCCTTAACGCAGTGTGTTATGCAAAGTTAGAACTTAGGTTTGCAACAAAAAGAACTTAAAAATAATTTTGAAAGGAGTTATATTTAATATGGATTGTCCTCCGTGATTACTGTGAATATCTTCAATGTTTCCAGGTTAACGAAGGGAAAAGTGCCTATTGTTGGATGTGGAGGCATCTCCAACGGAGAAGACGCCTACGAGAAGATCAGAGCCGGCGCGTCACTGGTTCAGCTCTACTCGGCCCTCGTGTACAAGGGATTCCCCGTTGTTGGAAAGGTGAGAGAGAGAGAGAGAGGCAGCATAATGAGACTTAACAAAGAGATGTTTCAGGTGAAGAGGGAGCTCGTGGAATGTCTGAAGCGCGACGGTTTCTCCAACGTGGCTGAGGCTGTCGGCGCCGACCATCGAAAATAACCGCCTTTTGATATTGTTTTATGTTCACAGATGCCTTGTTTGTATACTGGTGAAGATTCGAGGTACCACAGAAAAATAAATACGTTGAGATTTTAAAAGATGTTCTCTCTCTCTCTCTCTATCTCTCTCTCTCTGCATGTCTCTCTTCTCTCTCTCTCTCTCTCCCTCTCTCTCTCTCTCTCTCTCTCTCTCTCTCTCTCTCTCTCTCTCTCTCTCTCTCTCTGCTGAACAATAATGAACCATCAAACCAAGCTTCACATGTAATAGGAGGTTTCCCGAAATGATACTAACCGGATTTTGTAAATCCTCTGGCGGGATATAACGAGATCTGGTTTTGCGAATTGATGGTACAACAAAATCATGTACTCTCTTCTCTTTGTCGCTATCCTCTCCCTCTTTGGGGTTTCATCAGCTGCCAATTGCCGGCGTTGATGCAGGAAGTACGTTATTTTTTCTTATAAAACTCTGTTTATATGTAATTTAGGTCATTAAAACAATGATGAACGACAGTGTGCCAGGTATTGAAAAGATGGCCAAACTGACTGAGGCATTCATCAATATGAAAGGAGACTACAAGGTAATTATTTTCTCTCTCGTTGTTTATATCTTCTTCAGGCGAAGTTCGATGGTATAGTAGCGGATATGAAGACACAAGCTAACTTACTACCGACTGAAGCTGCAAGGAAAGCTGCCAACGACTTCAATGCTCAATGGGAAGCGGGAGATTTCTTTTGGGCGGATGAGAAAAAAGTCTTCGCTCTAATGGATGAGATCTACAAAACTCTGAATGATGAGGATTTGGCTGCCCTGAAAAGCTATACGAGCAAAATAGGAGAAAAGTTGGCGGAAACTTTCAAAGACATTGCACCCAACGGCCTACATGCTCTTTGATAGACACAAACACACAATTGAAAAATGGATGTGTGCGTCCAATTATATGTGAACCCTGGTTTGATGGTTGTTGATGGTTTAACTTTTTTTGGGATCGGGATTCGGCAGATTTATGAAATCCAACGAGAAGGGAGGCGAAAGAGAAAGAAGAAGTGAAGAAAGGGAGAGAGAGGTTTTTCGTTCCGTAAGCGTTCGACGTACATTAGAGGTACCTTAAGTTTACCTCCACATGGTTCATCATACCGCAAGTCGTGGTACCTTATGTTCTTAGTGTCTTAAGTTCCTTAAGAGGTTCTATAAGTTACCACACCACACATTAGGTAGGACGAACACAAAACAGCGGTACTTTAAGTTCACTGCATAACTTACGAGGTACCTTAAGTTCACCGTATATTAGGTTAGTAGTACCTTAATTCGTTAATCGTAGTGCCTTAAGCTCCTTAAGAGAAAGCTTAAGTTTATCAAACATTATCTTAAGTTTCGGTTCCTTAAGTTTATAGTGCCTTGAGCTCCTTAAGAGTTACCTTAAAGGCACCGTCAGGGGCCTTTTCGGATTGGAAATGAATGGTATGCTAATCGAGTCATTTCAATTGAAATCATTTTCCCCAACACCGCTCCAGCCAACGGCCGTGCGCAAAATGCTTGCCAAGTCTTCATTAGCATACGATTTGAAAAAGGCCCCTTACGAGCCCTTTAAGTTCACCGTGCATTATGTTGACCCTACCATAATCACGATACTTTAAGTGTATTGAGTTTAGGGTATATCAATTTGTTCTAATTTGGCGACAGCTGGTCGTGGTGCCTTAAGTTAAGTTCACATACCTTAAGTTGACTTTGGCTGATCGTTAGTGGTACCTACGTTAAGCTGACGACCCCTTGAATTCCTGGTATCCTAGATTCACGGAACCATAAGTTACTTAAGCCGTACAGTAAGACTTAAGGTAGGTGAGAAGTAACTTAAGGTACGGTCATCTTAGATAGAGTGTTCCTCAAGTTCGCGGTAACCTAAGTTTGAAACACTTCGGACAAGGACAGAAATTTCTTTTAAAAAAATGCACATAAAAATAATCTCTTCGGTTACAATCTTCCACACTTTCTCAAAATCTCAGCCGCATCCTTGGCCGATAAAATCGGACTCTCTCCGTCTTCATTCTCCAAAAACTTCTTAAACTCGGCGAGACTCATTTTCTTCAAAATATCAGACTAAAACACGATTTTGGCAAGTTTCCAAACTTTTTACCTTCTGGTGATGCAGCCCCAGGATAGAAGTAGCCTTCAGTGCATCAACAAGGTTCAAAAGAGAAAAGTTCCTTTTGCAATAGTCCCTGATCAATGGGAAATCGTACTTGTCAGCCGCTGTGTAGAGGGCACAGAGGGACTCAACAGTTTCAGCTGAAATTTTACCCTTTGGAGCCAATACCATACCATTTTTCGTGACTAATCTTGGCGTACAAATGCGTTCTGAAGCAGAAAAAGCTCTAGGTGGGTGGGACAACGTACTATCTCGGCGGAGATGATGAACAATTTGGAGAATTTCTTTCATAACTCTGTAATCTACGTCAAGTTCCACTTCGGTTTGGGATCTCTGGAAAAAATAGGATTTTACCAAATCGAAAGGCAACAAACTTCGGCGAAATCGGAATTCAGCATTGCTTTGAAGAAGGGAGAGTAGGTGGCTAGAACCTGCAAAGGTGAGTGAGTGAGTGAGTGAGTGAGTGAGTGAGTGAGTGAGTGAGTGAGTTAGTGAGTGAGTGAGTGAGTGAGTGAGTGAGTGAGTGAGTGAGTGAGTGAGTGAGTGAGTGAGTTAGTGAGTGAGTGAGTGAGTGAGTGAGTGAGTGAGTGAGTGAGTGAGTGAGTGAGTGAGTGAGTTAGTGAGTGAGTGAGTGAGTGAGTGAGTGAGTGAGTGAGTGAGTGAGTGAGTGAGTAAGTGAGTGAGTTAGTGAGTGAGTGAGTGAGTGAGTGAGTGAGTGAGTGAGTGAAACTGAGTAACTTACCGCTTTATTCACATGCAAACCTCTTCCCTCAGAGTTTTTCGTCTTGAGAACTATATCTGAGACACCCCATGGCCGACCGAAGTCAGAAGGAATGTGTTCACTAAATAAAAATTAAATTTAAAATAAGAAAAAGCTATACAAATGCTCTGACGAAGGTGTAACGTCCATATCAAGTTGGTCACAAAGTGCTTGGTAAGCAAGTGATAGCACCAAAACGTTATTTCACCAAAGCAATCGATGAAAAACAAACAAAACAGTCAGGTCAGAAGTTGTGAAACCTGTTTTGAGGCAGAGTGAGAGAGAGGAAGAGAGAAAGAGAGATGTGGCCCTTGACACAATTTCACATATTTCCATTTCTTGTCAGGGCCGCGCGAACGCAGCCCCTCACGCAAAAAATTAGCTGTAGGCTAACTTCAACTCGAAGTTGCCTCACGGGTCAACCGGTCCCAAAGTGCAATGGACCAGCCTCACCATGGAGCCGACGCCTTCTTGATCGCGCCGTAACTCCCAGCCAGGTAAGTTTAGTGCTAGCGTAGTGGCGCGCTTATCCATTCCTGGGCTAATTGACACGGAGCGGGGATTGGCCGCGCCGCTCTAACGCGGCAGACATGCCAGACACAAGGGGACTCTGCGTCCATGCCGCGCCTTGTTGGAGTTCATTTTTGGGGATCTTAGGGACTGTCTGAATAGTCCTATTCAAGCTGTAACCATACAATTTCAAGACAGTTTCAAAATTACACTGTTTATATAGCTGTCGCCAAATTGGAATCATGCCACTAAAATTAGAATGTTCTAGTGATCCTCTGTTGACATTGAAGTTCGTAGTCTAATCAGTAGATGACAGAGCATGATTTGCACATTTCCGCAATTAGCATATGATTTCAGTTTGGCCACAGCTATAGCTAGATTGGAATAGAGCCGATTTTCCCGCAATCGATGTAATCCAGGCTATCAAATGGGTCACCAGCAGTGCCGCCATTGCTATAACGAAACGCGAGAACCGCCGTCCCATAGTCCCATGTGGTCTAGTGGTTAGGATTCGTGGTTTTCACCCACGCGGCCCGGGTTCGATTCCCGGCATGGGAATTTCTTTTTGCCTCTTTGAGTAGAACTGATAACGTATGTTTTTAACTTGTCATGGCATAGTTTTGTAGTCAAGGTTCACAAAAGTTGTTCATTTTCTTCTGCTGCTCTTCTCTCTCTCTCTCTCTCTCTCTCTCTCTCTCACTCTCTCTCTCTCTCTCTCTCTCTCTCTCTCTCTCTTTCTCACTTTCCACTGGCGAAACACGAAGCTAGCCGTCTGACTCTGACAGCCAGAGACGCAGAGTAGCACCCGATCTCTCTTCTGCCGTTATTCAATGAACGCATTACAAAACGGTACAATGAATTTTATAATTACTAAATAAAAAATACTTTGAATTAATAATTTTTTCCCAGCGAGACAATTTCATAATTATCTATGGGACTGCTTATGCTGTGGCTTTTGTTGCAGTCCCAGGTGGTATACATGCTGTAATTGCTGCAAAGGACAACCAGAAATCTTCATCGAAGAAACCTGTTGCTGTTTTCGAAATATTTATGAGCCAGTGCCATTTCAAGAAGAAAAAGAGCTGGATGTTTGGTTTTCAAGGGGAACGTCAATTCATGCTCAAGTGCAATCGGAATATCTGGTAATTAGAAAGTTGATTTGGAAATTAATTAAATATAGATGACTCTTGATGACACGAAAGAATTTTATTTTGATGGGCAACAATTGAAGTCGAAGCGACAGGTAAGGTTTTTTTTGAGAGGTGGTGTCTGAGATACTCGAATTCCCCTTTGTCAAAAACCCTTTACAACATATTACAAAAACCGAGTAATAAGTAGCCGTAGGCCATGAAGCTGCGGTCGCAGGCCGCGTGTAGGCCGCAGGCCCCCTAACAGCGGCCGAAGGTCGCACTCAAGTTTTACAATTCGAAATTTATTGATTCCGACCTTAAGATACAGTCTCTGGAAGAATCGAGCGACCCCATTGAGGTCTTAAAAAATAGGTCGTAGTCTCGTAATCGGCTCAGATTTGATGAAAAATTTCCTCTTCCTAAAGTTCTGGGTTCATATCGATTTTGGGTTACGGTAGGGTACTGTAATTGTGTAAAATCGGTCAGAATCATTGGAAGTAGTGTTTTCCACCAATTTTAGTTGAAAATATATCAAAGGAAAATCTTTAATATCCAATGGGTTGAGTACTTTTGCATAGGATCCCGGAAGCCACAAAAAGGCGAATTTTTGTGTTTGAAAATGCAGTTTTTCGATTTTTGAATTAAGACCTTTGAATTAAGACTTGAAAAAATTGACCTAATTCATTGGATTGTTCGTTTTCTTGCGCGTCGAATGCATATATTGATGTGTGATTAGGTTATCAATGTAGTAATTGCACACCCGCAATCTCCCCCCCCCCCCCCCCCAGTTATGTGGCGGGGGGGGGGGGGGGGGGGGAGATTGCGACCCCCAGTCCCAATCGCAACCCCATGAGGTTCGGTCCAGTTGCGCCCCCCCCCCCCAGCTTTTGGGCAAGAAAACTTATATAAATATCGCCACATTTTCTGTTGAAAGTTGAGCATATCCTTTGTATACCTTTGTATAGCATATCCTTTTAGCATTTAGAAAACCAACCGATAAGCTTACGACTGAAAGTGAATAGAAAAACGACCGACCGCAACAAGCGAAAAAAATGTGAAAATGAATGGAATTGTGGAAGAAATATATTTCTTACGTAACGTTAATGGGCCAGGGTCGAAAAATGCGAAAAACTGCATTTTCGAATTCAACAATACTCTTCGCCAATCCTACTTCGGCCAAAAAGCGGCCACGCCCCTTTTTTAGCGCACTATTTTGATGTAATAAGGGGAAAATCGAATATCAGCATCAGAATAATCTCGCTTATTTCCAAAAATCGCTCAAGTAGGATTGGATGGGATTTGGGGGACACTAGATTTTTTGAGTTTTTTTGGGTCCTGTGAGGTAGAACCAAAAAATTTCATTATATATGAATTTCCAAACATTCTGAGATAGCGGAGGGCTTGAATTTTCTAGCGACGCTGTTTTAGTCTAAAACTTTTAGAATTAACCCAAAGATCGTTTTTTAGGAACAGACTTATGAGTACTCATGTTGTGGATGTCTTCGTTTTCCCATCGGAGCAACCTTCACTCGGTAAAGCTTGTCCCAAGATGACAAAAGCAGCCTTCAGATCTTTGTCTTCGAAGCCCATTTACGATTCCACTTGCAAACCAGCGAAAACTCTTCTTAATTTAATACAACAAACCCAGGACAAATACAAAGTATCCAAGCTATCGATTTACATAAACTTTAAACAGAATCCGGATCAGCATGAAGCAATAATCGACTTTGTAAGTTGTTCATTTATTTCCTTTCCATAACTGAATTCTTGCAGATTCCTTGGGATATGAGGCAACTATTTGGAAAAGAATTAACTGAAGCTAATTTGAAAATAGATTTCCTACTTCTTGTTTTCTTTGGACCAGATGACCCTTGTGTTTTCATAGAAGAAATTCAGTTCAATCATTTTGCTATTAGAAATGGATGCATTAAAGGTGGAGGATTTCCCATTCATCTGAACGAAAAGGTGAGTGTGAGTGTGAGTGTGAGTGTGCGTGTGCGTGTGAGTGTGAGTGTGAGTGTGAGTGTGAGTGTGAGTGTGAGTGTGAGTGTGAGTGTGAGTGTGAGTGTGAGTGTGAGTGTGAGTGTGAGTGTGTGCGTGTGCGTGTGCGTGTGCGTGTGCGTGTGCGTGTGCGTGTGCGTGTGCGTGTGCGTGTGAGTGTGAGTGTGAGTGTGAGTGTGCGTGTGCGTGTGCGTGTGCGTGTGAGTGTGAGTGTGAGTGTGAGTGTGCGTGTGAGTGTGAGTGTGAGTGTGAGTGTGAGTGTGAGTGTGAGTGTGCGTGTGAGTGTGAGTGTGAGTGTGAGTGTGAGTGTGCGTGTGCGTGTGAGTGTGAGTGTGCGTGTGAGTGTGAGTGTGAGTGTGCGTGTGCGTGTGCGTGTGCGTGTGCGTGTGAGTGTGAGTGTGAGTGTGAGTGTGCGTGTGCGTGTGCGTGTGCGTGTGCGTGTGAGTGTGAGTGTGAGTGTGAGTGTGAGTGTGAGTGTGCGTGTGAGTGTGAGTGTGAGTGTGAGTGTGAGTGTGAGTGTGAGTGTGCGTGTGAGTGTGAGTGTGAGTGTGAGTGTGAGTGTGCGTGTGAGTGTGAGTGTGCGTGTGAGTGTGAGTGTGAGTGTGCGTGTGCGTGTGCGTGTGCGTGTGCGTGTGAGTGTGAGTGTGAGTGTGAGTGTGAGTGTGAGTGTGAGTGTGAGTGTGCGTGTGAGTGTGAGTGTGAGTGTGAGTGTGAGTGTGAGTGTGAGTGTGAGTGTGAGTGTGCGTGTGCGTGTGAGTGTGAGTGTGAGTGTGAGTGTGAGTGTGAGTGTGAGTGTGAGTGTGAGTGTGAGTGTGCGTGTGCGTGTGAGTGTGAGTGTGAGTGTGAGTGTGAGTGTGAGTGTGAGTGTGAGTGTGAGTGTGAGTGTGCGTGTGCGTGTGAGTGTGAGTGTGAGTGTGAGTGTGAGTGTGAGTGTGAGTGTGAGTGTGAGTGTGAGTGTGAGTGTGCGTGTGCGTGTGAGTGTGAGTGTGCGTGTGAGTGTGAGTGTGAGTGTGAGTGTGAGTGTGAGTGTGAGTGTGAGTGTGCGTGTGCGTGTGCGTGTGAGTGTGAGTGTGAGTGTGAGTGTGCGTGTGCGTGTGCGTGTGCGTGTGCGTGTGAGTGTGAGTGTGAGTGTGAGTGTGAGTGTGAGTGTGCGTGTGAGTGTGAGTGTGAGTGTGAGTGTGAGTGTGAGTGTGAGTGTGCGTGTGAGTGTGAGTGTGAGTGTGAGTGTGAGTGTGCGTGTGAGTGTGAGTGTGCGTGTGAGTGTGAGTGTGAGTGTGAGTGTGCGTGTGCGTGTGCGTGTGCGTGTGCGTGTGAGTGTGAGTGTGAGTGTGAGTGTGAGTGTGAGTGTGAGTGTGAGTGTGAGTGTGAGTGTGAGTGTGCGTGTGAGTGTGAGTGTGAGTGTGAGTGTGAGTGTGAGTGTGAGTGTGAGTGTGAGTGTGAGTGTGCGTGTGCGTGTGAGTGTGAGTGTGAGTGTGAGTGTGAGTGTGAGTGTGAGTGTGAGTGTGAGTGTGAGTGTGCGTGTGCGTGTGAGTGTGAGTGTGAGTGTGAGTGTGAGTGTGAGTGTGAGTGTGAGTGTGAGTGTGAGTGTGCGTGTGCGTGTGAGTGTGAGTGTGAGTGTGAGTGTGAGTGTGAGTGTGAGTGTGAGTGTGAGTGTGAGTGTGAGTGTGCGTGTGCGTGTGAGTGTGAGTGTGCGTGTGAGTGTGAGTGTGAGTGTGAGTGTGAGTGTGAGTGTGAGTGTGAGTGTGCGTGTGAGTGTGAGTGTGAGTGTGAGTGTGAGTGTGCGTGTGAGTGTGAGTGTGCGTGTGAGTGTGAGTGTGAGTGTGAGTGTGCGTGTGCGTGTGCGTGTGCGTGTGCGTGTGCGTGTGAGTGTGAGTGTGAGTGTGAGTGTGAGTGTGAGTGTGAGTGTGAGTGTGAGTGTGAGTGTGAGTGTGAGTGTGCGTGTGCGTGTGAGTGTGAGTGTGAGTGTGAGTGTGAGTGTGAGTGTGAGTGTGAGTGTGAGTGTGAGTGTGAGTGTGAGTGTGAGTGTGAGTGTGAGTGTGAGTGTGAGTGTGAGTGTGAGTGTGCGTGTGAGTGTTACTTTCTTGCGATTTCTTAGGAATAGTCGGCCCAATCAGTAATCCAGATGCCCTAGACGAATTCAAAGGATTTGCTTTACTTCTGAAATTCGCCTTTTCAGGAGTTCTGGATGAAGTTGAGGTTCGAAATTCAATCTAAACCAATGTCAACCTGCATTTCAAAAGTGGAAGAACGGGACTCCCTCGAAACTAGAATTCATTTCAAGTTTTCATAGCGATCTGAAACAAGAAGATGTTGTGGATCAAGTCTGGAAATTTTCTTCGGGTGGAACTGTTTTTGACACTGAAGATGGAAAGGCCACTATTATCACGTAAGTTTCAAAATGAAAATTTTGGAAATCAAAACCTTAGGCTGGAAGAAGACCAAACCGGAGCTGCTATCATTTTCTCCAAGTTCCAAAATGGTATTAGCTTTGTTAAAAGTGATTGGAAGAAGTGGGACTTGGTGTTACGATATCTTGCACGAGCCGATATAATTATGTATTAATGGAAGTGATAAATCAGCCGGCTGGCATTAGGACAGAGAGCGAATTGCAAAGATATGGAGAGAGAGAGAGAGAGAGAGAGAGAGAGACAGAAAAAAGTATCGCCGCATAAACAACAGAAATGAAGCTGATGACCAGGGTTTACGAGGGAATTCTGTGCGAATGGCTTATCGATTCGGCGAGATTCGCGTTTTCGTGTGCGTTTGACCCGGAGAGTGTGCGAAAAGCGAAGTCGCAGATTTAAAATCGCTTTTCCAGCCTCCTGATTCCTTTTGTTTGCAGCAATAAGACGTCTTAATTTTTGCTGTTTTTCAATTGAACGTTTTACTTCATTTTTTTAGACTACGGAAATTTCCGAAAGAAAATACTAAAAATTTTTACGTATTTTCTTACGTAACCTGCCAAAAATTGTCTTTGTCAACTGTTAATGAATTTGAATCCTCCCAAACTCTTTCATAATACTTCTATTACGTATTTGAACTAATATTAAATTTGCAAAAATGAAGTGCCTCGACTGGGATCGAACCTTGGTGGGTGACAGTTTGACTGGGTGGTCCGAGTAAACGGGCCGGCCCGAAGAGAACTATGCCTCTCCCTCTTCTATTGCTTCTCACTCCCCATCCCCCGATCCTTAATAGGCCTGCCTTTCGCATTGCGGAGGACCGGTCAATGCGTTCCACCACTACGTCCCCAATAACACAAAAGAACCATATACTCCTTCATTCTATGTCTGTCTGTACACTCCGTTATTTACACGATTAGGAAAATGGGCAAGGTTACCTAGCGTCGCTCGTAACTACAATATTCGGAATTTGGTGAGAAATGAGCACATGCGAATCACCGGCTCTACCGAAAAAAATAGAGTGAAAATATAAGGCCCCGTGGGAAACGCACACACAAGTGAAGGCCGGCCCTTGGTGACAGAAAAAGAAGATCTCAGACCCATAACAACCAGCCTGACTGGGGGAAAGTGGCTAAAGCAGGGTGCCTAGGGGGGAATATTAGGGAATAAATTAAGGGCTTAAGGCCTTAATAGGGGCCCTTCTTAGTTAACATCGACGGGGATGTGATCGGGCACGAGGGAGGCGATGAACGACGTCACGAAGGAGTAACACGTGGCGAAGAAGACTTGCAGACCCGAGTTGGGGTTGGCCGGGGGAGCTTCCGGCGCGGCTTCTGAAGCATCCGAGCCCTGAAACCAAGAAATTAGGAAGCGTTGGGGAAACCCGCACCGGGAACCGGATTACTAATCATTCTATGGGTAGTTTATTATAGCTAGAAAAAGCGATTTAGCTAAATTAGGCCTAGCGTAGTTCGATCGGGCCGGCCCGAACCACCCGTGACTGCTGGAAGTATCGGGCCGGCCCGAACGAACCAAGAATCCGTCGAATCCCCCATCCAAGTTCACTTACGTGGCGGAGCGCTGTCAAATCCACCACAGCTAAAACAGGAGTTTTCGATTTTCTTTTCCAGTTTTTTTTAGATTCGGGCCCCAAAATGGAGCATTTCCCCCATGTTTTGTCGCCGTCCCGACCATTCTATCGGTTATCACATTGATCGCGGCGCATTTTCGGTTTCGGGAAAGGGAAAGCGCCGATTTATTTCACAACAACACGTGGGGGGAAAACAACGATAAAAAGATTTGGATGCACCAGACAACATCAAACAGACAGGCCATCAGGATGGTTTTTCTAGCAGGTTTGAACAAATGGGCTTCCCCAGGTTAAGGGCGTAAAACATTGCGAATATCGAGTTGTTAAGGGTGGTTAGGCGCTATTTCCGGTTATTTTTCGGACTGCAACTTCCCTAAAAGTCCAAGCGTTAAGGGTGGTAACCAAATTTTTAGGCCTAAAAGTTAAGGGTGGGCACTTCCGTGTGAAAGGCCCCCTGAAAGCCCTTTTTAAACCTCAACATCGAGTTTAGAACCAAATACATTTTATCCAACAGGCTCCAGCGTACCTTATTTTGCAAGCAGTATCTCCGTTGTCATCCTAATGCCACTAGTGGGTGGCAATACCGTATTTTAAAAATTCCGTATGATCCAAAATAGAGTACGCAATGTTCAGTTTTTCAGCTCGGAATGAGGATAATATTAGGTATCAAATTTATGTCAAAAAGGAACGAATGTATGACGGTTAGGGTATATCTTAATGTTTTCACAAAATTATAAATAAAAAGAGAAAAAACGCACCTCTCCCTCGTGCTCACCATCCCCATGGTTCTCAGCCTGTTCCTGCTGTTCCCCTGCGTTGTTGTTATTCACCGGCTGCGCCTCGGCGGCGATTCGTCGATTGTGAGCCCTCCTCATTTGAGTGAACAAAAGAAGCTGAAAACAGCAATTTCTCAGATTGACGAGAAGAGGCTCGACTTACCAAAACAATTCCGAGTACGATGAGGAATCGGTCCAGCGAGGTGTACAGCAACACAGTCTGAAATAAAAGATTATTCAAAGGATAGAAAGAAGTGGGGCTAAAGTTATGCCTCCTAAAACAATTTTTCAATTTTAAATACCAAAATTGTTTATAAAACCGACCATGAGAAGGAAAACGACGCGCACTCCCTTGTAGAACATCTCCATTCCGTCCTCCACCATTCCTCCGACGCCGCGATCCGCCACATGAGCGGCCTGCTGTTGCTGATCGGCCGCCGCCGCAGGGACCTGCAGGTGAGGATTCAAAACAACCGCCTGGTTGTTGGCTCCGGTAAGGTTGATCGGCTGGGCGTTGCCCACGTTGGCGAAGTAGGGCATGGCCGGCATGCCGGGGGCGTTCTGGAAATAAATAAAATGTATGTATATAAAAATATATTCACGAAGGTGGGAAAAAAGTACCTGGACAAAGACTGGATGAGGGAAGTTGTAGTTGGGCGTGCGCATGGCGGCCATCATGGACGACTGGTAGGCTTGCAAACTAGAAAAATAACAATTAAATAGAAACAAGTGTAAAAGGAGGATTTATAACTATGCCCCACCCAATTCAGTCAAGCCCCCTCAATGAAAATCCAATCAAGCATGCGCCTCGCGACTATTCCGGTGCTAAACATCGGACAGAAATTAACATTTAAGATGCGATTTCTGGTCTCGCAGTGATTGCGTTTGGTTCTGATCGAAAATTGTAATGAACTGCCGAATTTGAAATCACTGAATGCATAATTTCTGCAGCCAGCGTATGGGGGGGGGCTCGATGCGTAAGCCCCCCAATTGACACTACGGAAGCAACGTAATCCCCCTTAAGCTTTTGTTATTGAAATTGCCTTTAATCACTATTTAAGCTAACATTAAATTTTAAAACCCCGAAAACACTTTTATCTTCTGTTACACATTTAAACTAATTCTATGTTAGCAAAAATAACGTGTCCCAAGAGGGACCGAACCTTGGTCGCGTGAGCGCCATTTTGACTGGGTGGTCAGAGTCGACGGGCCGAAGCGGGCCGGACCGAAGATTTTTTTCAACCCGTGAGAACTATGCTTTAATCCACGCTTAAGCCTCGAACAACATCGAAACTTTGGTACGCTTTGCCGGAAGAGCTTTGGCAACAACTACAAGCTCCCTCGAAGTTATAAAATAAACAAAAATAAAACTCACTATCCCATGTAGTTCTGATAATACTGTGCGTAGGCCTCCTGCGACGACGGGTCGAGATTCGGCGGTGTGGGGTAGTAGGCCTGCTGCATATAGGCCTGGTAGGTAGGCACGGGCTGCTGGGCCTCAGGCGTAGCATTTCTGAAAACTTCTGTTTAGTTCAAGCGATCCAAAAATCAATTTTAAAATCAAAAGCGAAGCAAAAACTCACTGGTTACTGGAGGCGTTGGTCCGGCGACGGATTTCGGGATTGGTCTGAGGAAGGGGGCAAGCCATGTGGATTACTGTAGGTCCGTCGGTAACTAGGGGACTGTAATAGTGCTTTAAGAAAAGCGAATGGTAAAACCCACGATTGCTGGAACACATCGCGAAGAACCCGTTCGTCGGTCAAGCACCCGCCGCAATAGATAAGGCGTTGAGAGGAGACGGCCTGAAAACGAAATTTAAATAAAATTTTATTAAATTTAATCGATATACCGTAATTCGGCTCCCGCCGCGATCACGGAAAATCGAAAAACAAGGAAAAGATACGATTTTGCGAGAAAATCGAAATTCAGGCGAATTTTTCGTATTTCAAACCAATTGTTCGATATTATACTTACCGGATGAGATGGATGAACCTCGTGGATATGTTCTTTGAGCTTCCTAACCGTCCAGTTCACCAAAACATCGACGGTTTGATCGGCAGCCGTCTGAAAGGCGCAGCGGATGGTCAACTGGACCGAGTCTGACGAGTTAGCGGTGTTTTGGCCGTCTTCTGACATTCTAATATCGCTCGAGAAAGTGGTTACTACCTGAAAAATGCGAATACGAATCACTTGGCAACAAACACGGAACAAAAAGAGGAATAAACGGCATTCTACCCGGAAATGGGTGTTTTTACACGCTAAGCCGGTGAAAAACTGCATAAATTTCACGAAAATAACGAAAATCGATGAGAAACTGGTTAAAAAATGGGAGAATAATGAAGAGAATCAGCTGATACACGTCGGTCAGTCAGTTGCTGCCAGCCGCGAGGCGTTCCGCGTAGCGCCAGCCGGCGCAAAGGACGTAATTGGTCCCGCCGCGAATTGACTCAAGCCGTCGAATTTATCCGACGTGGCCTAAAATTTTTGCGGGTTTCTTCAGCTTTTTTACCTTTATGTAACGTTCACGCCCGTTTTTTCTATTATTTTAATACTTTCCATAAATCAATCGATCGCTTTTAATGCATAAATGTTAAAATAAAGCGAAAATAACGCTGGAATCACCGGGAACGTACGTTTCGAACCTCTGATCCTGTGCTGAAACCTAGCGTTTCAAACGTTTTATGCTGCTCTTCCTTGTATTATTTCGTTTCTTTCTTTTAAAGCTATTTAACTAATTTTTCTTCAGATGCCCAGTGAATTGAGTGATTTTCTCAACACTATACCGCGTATTACGCGGTATTGGTTCGTCGCGTCGCTGGTAATTCCCCTGTTGGGAAGGATAGGACTGATTAATGCTGCCTGGATGTACCTGGACTGGGACCTAGTCGTCAGTCGATTCCACGTGAGTAGATTTGTCTCTTTGAAGCTTATGACTTTATTTCAGTTTTGGCGGCCGTTGACATCGCTGGTATTCTATCCTATTTCGCCACAGACCGGATTCCACTGGTTATTCATGCTCTACTTCATGTACAACTACTCTAAGAACTTGGAGAACGGAGTCTTCGCGGGAAGGCCTGCTGATTACTTCTACATGCTCTTCATCAACTGGCTTGTAAGCGTCGTGAGTTTTATTTTTAATTGTCTCTTTTCTTTTATTTCCTACCTATTATAACCTTCTGTTTTAGGGTATTTGCATGGCTCTTGGAGTCTTCTGGCTTCTGGACCCCATGGTCATGAGCGTGCTCTACGTCTGGTGCCAGCTCAACAAGGACCAAATCGTTTCATTCTGGTTTGGAACGCGCTTCAAGGTACGTAAAAACTTGTCTTCTCAGTTATTCCCTTTCTTAAGGCTATGTACCTTCCGTGGATCCTCTGCGGTTTCAACGCCATTCTGAGCGGTGGTGGTCTGATGGAGTTGGTCGGAATTTTTGTCGGTCACACCTACTACTTTCTCGCATTCCGCTACCCCTTGGAGCATGGAGGATCCAGCCTCCTCAAGACGCCCGAGTTCCTGTACAACTATCTCCCCAATGAGACTGGTGGAGTGCACGGATTTGGACAAGAACGTGTACAGCAACGGAGAGAGGCGGCGGCCGCTGGTGGAGCCCACGCCTGGGGTAGGGGGCAGCAGTTAGGAGATTAATTGTGTAACGGGTGATTGTATAATTTATTTTCTGGGCAGCCGGGCTTGCCATTTGTACATTATTGTATATCTGTGATTTACGGTTCTCTTAGTCTTTGAATGTATTTAATGAAATACCATTTTTTTATTTGCTTGTACTGTAACACGTGGGATTTCCCGTGATATCTTCATTCATTGTATGTTTCTTTGTTTAATATCAATCTGTTCAGGTTAACATGCAGAACGACGCCGGAGAGACCGTGGAGCTCTACGTTCCCCGCAAGTGCTCGTCTTCCAACCGCCTCATTGGCCCCAAGGACCACGCATCGGTCCAGATCGACATCGTCGACGTTGACCCCACTACTGGCCGCATGGTACGTTCTTTTTTTTCAATCTGTCTTCTGGGGGTAATCTGATTTACTTTGGTTTTTCGAAGTTTGCTGCGTTCTTGCTTTTTTTCATCTAAACTTCCTGCCGAAATCCTGCCTATGGTTGCGAATTTTAACCATTTATTGTTGGCACCAAGTTAGATTCATTACATTAAAATTAGAGCACTGAGTCTTTTTTCTAATGATTAAGCTATTGGTAGTATTCGTCCCCGGTAAACACGTTATCATTTATCTGCGTTTGTCCGCGGCTAGTTAGTCCTAAACGCCATTGTTATATAACGTTGAGTAATCGTTTTCTTTCAGATCGCTGGAGCCGCCACCCGCTACGCCATCTGCGGAGCCCTCCGCCGCATGGGAGAGTCCGACGACGCTCTCCTGCGTCTGGCCCAGAGGGACGGAATCATCCCCAAGGACAAGAAGTTCTAAATTGTTGATTTGAATGAACTGTTATTTGTTCATCAACGTCTTATGTTATCTTCGAATGCTTTGCGTCTATTTGCGCACTGGAAATGAGCTGTTTCGGGATTCTGCGCAATTAGGGAGAGCGCGTGTAGCTGCTGAGGTCCGATATTGGTTGGCACGCGTTGCGGGCAGCGGCGCGGCCTTCACCACATGGAGGCTTCCTTGAATGGCATCGCCAACTCCAAGCACACTGCGACGAAGGAGGCGGTGGCTTTAGCTAGAGGTCAGAATACTTTGAAATTTCTTCTTGAATTGTAACATCGGAGAGGAAGTCTCCATATCTTATTCAGAAGCACTTGCTAATCAGAAGGAAAAGGGAGATGTCCCTATTCCCTACCTGCGGGAGAGGTGCCTCACAGCAATCGAATTGGCATTTGACCACGGAAATGAGAAAACCTGCCATGCGGCCGTCGAAGGAGTCCAGGTGGCGGCTGTTGTTATGTTTGTTGCGTGCTGTACCTCGTAAACAAAAGGATTCCCCAAAAGACTAACTACATACTGTGAAAACTAAATATCTCATTAAATTCTTGCTATTCCATGGATTAGCTTTAAAATGTGGCTTATAAGAAAAGGAAATAGACTAAAATTGGATCAATTTCCTGAAAAGGGGGCTGCAGAAATTCAAAATATAAACAAAAGCGGAATTTGTTTTCGACGATAGAATTATCGCTTAATTTATCTTATCTCTTGTTTTCGGTGTTTGTGGGAAAATGCTGCTATCTCGTGGTGACCATAGCAGAAATAATGCCCGTTGCGGGAAAAATCGAAGAGGGGGACAATGGCGAGGGGGTCGCAATTTTGAAGTGGGGTATGAAGCTGGCAATGGCGAGTCGTTTTCTTTTATTTGAGCAATTTTTAACAACAATAAACTGGAATGACTCGATTTCAACCATCATTAGTTCAAACTTATGCAATGACAGAGCCGGGCAGAGAAAAGTGTCCGGTTTGTAACTTTGTCAAATTAATTTTTTAATCGTTATTTCAGCCTACACAAAATTTTCAAAACCTTCCAAACTCTTTCATAATACTTTTATTTCATATTTGCACTAATTATAAGTTAGCAAAAATTAAGTGCTCCGACCGGGATCGAAATTTGGTCGCGTGGGTCACAGTTTGACTGGGTGGTCCGAGTAAACGGGCCGAGGATTTCTTTTCAAGTCGGCCCCGCACTACCCGTGAGAACTGTGGATTTAGGTGCAGGAATTGCATATCTATTATGCTAATGTATAAAAAACTAAGGCAAAGTGTTTTGTCGACGGGGGATCGAACTGGGGCAACTTCGGATTGCCAGTTACATTAAAAAAAAAAGATTTTCAAAAATACTGGGAAAGAAAGGGAGCGGTAGTAATTAAGGTAGAAATACATATGTGTCACAGGGAGTGGGGGAGCTAACAGCCGCAGATCTGCAAAAGCTAGCCCCAAATGAACCCGGGGAACAAGATCGCGTTAATTACGCTATCATGTCCACAACCTTTCCCGGACTTAAATTATAAAAGCTTCAAATTCAATTACGCTTTAGGCACTCCTCCGGGATCAGCGCTTTCATTCAGTGTCGATT
>OZ059902.1:1867248-1942248 GCA_964057215.1 Oscheius myriophilus | reverse complement strand
GTGGGCGGGGCTAAATTTTGTGAACATTTGGAAGTGATCGAGTTTTTTTTGTCAACTTTTATGGAATACAGAACAAAATCTTATCTATCAAATGTGGGCGGGGCCTAATTTTCAACTTTTGCCAATTTTGGGTCAAATCCAAAATTATCAACGTTCAATGAATTCGCTTTTTTCTAAGATCGCTTTCGAAGTAATTGCCAGAAAAATCAATATTTCTGGATTACGGTAGCTTTCCAGGTGGTCCATCGTCAGCCGCCTTGACCTACTCAGCATCCAGATGGTTCTCGACAACGCCTTCGTCGCAGTTCACGCGCCAGAGTGCTGGAAACACGTTCTACGGTAGTTTTATTTAGATTTTTTAAAACTCATTTCAGATGCACCGAGTTTGTGTGGGAATTAGAAAAGTACATCTACGGAGCACTATGTTACGAGAAACCCCCTCGATTCTCTTTTGGGAAAAAGAAAGTAGAAGTGCATCAGGAAAACAAAGCTGAAGAGGTTAGTTTTTGGATTTTTACTTTTTTAAAATAACATACTTTAGGGACTATCATGTGCAGAGAGAAGGGTTGAACGAGCCCTGGGAGACCGAGAAATCGATAGAGACAACATGAACAAGGCCCTCGCAGTACTAATTGCTAAAGTTGATAGGTATGTAACTTATGAATTTGAAATCTGTGTTAAAAGAGTTTTCGATTGGTATATCGCACGAAAGGGTTGCTCAAATTTGCAATTGGTATTGATTAGTGAGCGTGGCTAATGATCCGCCACGCGACCGCGCCGCGCACGCTTGCAAAAAAGAAAAACAGTTAGAAATTGAGGATCTGTGCCAAAAGAGCTATTGATGGATATGTCGCACGGATGGGTTCCAAAAATTGGGCGTATCTTAAGAACCGCGACGCAACCGCACCGCGGACGCTTCGAGAAATCAAAAACTACACATTGCATTGTAACTGAGAAATATGAAATCTGCGTTGAAAGAGCTAGTGATTGATATATCGCACGGATGGATTCTTCAAAGATGCAAAGGGCATTGAATGGTAGGCGTGGCTTAAGGGCCGCAGCGCAAACGTGACGCGGACGCCTTAAAAATTCAAAAACTTAGACATTTGGACTCTGTGCTAAAATAGCTATCGATTGATACGTGACACGAATGAGTTCCTCAAATTTTCACTGGTTTGCCGATTGATGGGCGTGACGAGCCACAATGTAAACCGCGCCGCAGCCGACCCGCGCCGCGCCGCGAATTCACCGATACCTCAAAATTTCAGATTTTACACGGAATGTGGTAGAAAATTGTGTCTCCGAGCCCTCCGTGAACTCTGTGTGGCTCTAGTTGGAGCCAGTGAGAATCGAATCCTCTATTCTGACCAAAAGGCCCCTGCCCTGGTTCCTGCCGTCAACCTTTTGGCTAGGATTTCTGAAGTTCTAACTCCTATGCCGAATCGCCCTCTGGTTCATCAGATGCTCATTTGGCCGATTGTTGGAGCTCACTTCATGCAGGTAAGGCCTTAAGGCCGCTAAGTATAAAATATGGATTTAAGATTGCGCCTTGTGGAGAGGAGAGTCGAAGTGCGGTCACGGCTTTGTCGGAAGCTGCCGCATCAATGTTGGTTACGGAGTCCAGTGGAATGTGCTTCAATCAGATGCTTCTGGCTCCTTTCCAGGTTAGATTCGTTACTAACCTTAACCTTAGCATTAACCTCAACCTTAACCTTAACCTTAACTAGCATTTAACCTTAACTTAGCTCCCTTTAAAACCCCTTTTCAGGCCATTGTGTGTTTCGAATCCTGCTCCCCGGAAACTCAGGAACAGCTAGTCTCTGCCTTGTCCGACTATGTTAAAACAAAATTCGACACATTGGGTTCTGGCTGGAAACCTCTTTTCGGAACACTCCGTGCCGTGAGAACATCGACTGTGGAGAATGCAAGTGTGCACTGGACGGTTCTCGACGTAATTGGATCGTACTTGCGCATCAAACGGAGGTTGGTTTATGAAGTTATCGATTGATTTTCAAATAATAAATCTGGTGCGATGGGCGGGGCCTAATTCAGTCAAACTTAACGGTGGGCGAGGCCTTATCGAAAAGTTAGAGGTGGGCCGGCCTAAATCGATCTAAGATAAAGGTGGGCGGGACTCAATTTTGTAAACTTTGGAAGAGCAACACCTACTGTATCGACAAATCAAAAGTGGGCGGGGTCTTTTTTTGGCTGGGGCTTGATTTCTTCAAACATTGAGTAGAAATGAACATTTATTGGTCTTGTAAATACGGGCGTCGCTTAATTTAGTCAACGTCTAATAGGTGGGCGGGGCTTAAATTGGGGAACACTCAAAGGTGAGCGTACCTGAAGGGTCCACTGGTATCGCTGGGCGGAACCTAACATCGTCAAATAATGAGCCTCATTTGGTAAAAAGTTAGTGGGCGGGGCTAAATGTGGACAAAAAATTAAAGGTGGGCAGGTTAATTTGTCAACTATCAAAAGTGGACGAGGCCTAGGTTTGCTAAAAAGTAAAGGTGGGCGGGGCTTCATTTACGTGAAAATTGGATGTGTGCGTGGCCTAATATGGTTTCTCAACGGTTGACAAGGCTATATTTTTGGCAAATTTGAAAAGCAGGCGAGACCTAATTACGTCATGGAATGAAAGTGGTTGCTGCTTTCGTCAAATTTTGCAGTGGGCGGGGCTTAATTTGTATCTATCTATTTCAGCTCAGTTCTGTCTTGGTCTCTCCCCGACTGCCTCCCTTGTGTTGTCCATTTTCTTCAGTCAACCGAGGCTGAGACTTCAGAAATCGATGAACAACTTTCAGGTAAGAATAGGATTACTGTATTTTTGATTTCGGTTACGGTAGCGTTAAAAAACCTGCTTCAGAAGCAGCCCTGCGGCTAGTCCAACCCATCTACTCCGTGATCCTGAGTCTGTACCAGACCCCTCACATTCCCAACCACAATCTCCTTCACAAGTCGGCATTCTCATATATTTCTGGTTATCAGAAGATTTAGGGCTGACCTCCGTTCAGTAAACGAAGAAGAAGTGGAGGCTCGGGTGGCCTGCCAGGAGGCCACGGCTTCTTGGCTTCCTCCCCTCTCCTCTTCTCTCGATCCAGCATTCTTCGGTCACTCCCCATCAGACCCATCTCCGACTGAGTTAGATCAAGCTATTGAAGGTGGGCGTGGCTTAATTTGGCGGATTAATTCATGCAAGCGAAGCATGATTTTGTAAACACTAGTTAAAAGTGGGAGGAGCTTAATTTCGTAAACATTAAATGTGGACGGTACCTTTTTTCGTCCAATATTGAAGGAAACTGAGCTTAATTGGCCAAACAATGGCGGGCGGGGCGTTACTTGGTCAACGGCTAAAAGTGGGCGGCGTTTAATTTTGTAAAAATGACCGGTATATAAACATGACCCTTATTTCGTCAAATACTAAAAATAATTGAGCTATAAATTGGTCTGTTAATGTTATTGTTAGGTGGGCGGAATCAAATCTTTCAGCTACTGTGGGGGCGGGGCATAATTTGCTCAACAGGTAAAGGTGGGCGGGGCTACCACGGATAGACTTGGAAAGCCACGCCACTTCATCTATCGGGTGGGCTTAAATTGGTAAACAATTAAAGATGGGCGGAGCCTAATATGGTCAACAGCTAATAGTGGGCGTGGCTCCATTTGATCACCAGTTTAAGCTGGGTGGGGCTTAATTTCGTAAACCGTTAGCGGTGGGCGGGACCAGGCTTAATTTGATGAACTGGGCGGAGACAAACATATTTGCTACTGTGAAGGCGGGGCGTAATTTCGTCAACTGATAAAGGTGGGCGGGACCTAATTTCGTCAGATTGAAGTTGGGTGGGGTGTAATTTGATTGTTTAGTCCCAAGAGGACCCCTACCATGGATGGATTTGGAAAGCCACGCCACTGCATCCACTGAGTTGTTGCTCTCTTTTGTCGACCAGCTGGCAGGAACGCTCGTGACAGCGCCACAAAAGGTTCAGCCGCCTCTTCTGAGCTCCATCCACACCTTGATAACCTCAGTGAAGCAGAGCATCTTCGGTAGGTCAAAAACTGAACAAAGAGATGTTTGGCTTCAGGAATTGAGGTAGCAGCCTTTTGTGTCTCCGCTCTGCTCCTTCCCATGGTCCAGAAGTGGCTCAGAAGAGGGAGCTTCATCGACGACGGACGAAACATAAAGCAGGCCATTGGAACATCCACTCAAATTGTACTAGAACTCATTGAAGGACAGGAAAGTGAGTTTCACCTGTTTGAATAATACTGTATACACTTTTTCAGCTTCCGAGTGGTCGACTCGCCTTCTGAGCGATGTGACAAGGTTGGCGGTTGAGTGCTGTGCCCAAGAAGGTGACGTCAGTCGGGTTGGGGCGGCCTGTCTTCGGCATATCACTTCGAGTGCTGCTAAATTTGAGGCTGTTCAGTGGACTATTCTGGAGAAAGCTATTTGGGACGCATGGTAAGAGAGATAGATAGATAGAGAGAGAGAGAGAGAGAGATACAGACAGACAGACACAAATAGAGACTGAGTGTGAGTGTGAGTGTGAGTGTGAGTGTGAGTGTGAGTGTGAGTGTGAGTGTGAGTGTGAGTGTGAGTGTGCGTGTGAGTGTGAGTGTGAGTGTGAGTGTGAGTGTGAGTGTGCGTGTGCGTGTGCGTGTGCGTGTGCGTGTGCGTGTGCGTGTGCGTGTGCGTGTGCGTGTGCGTGTGCGTGTGCGTGTGCGTGTGCGTGTGCGTGTGCGTGTGCGTGTGCGTGTGCGTGTGCGTGTGCGTGTGCGTGTGCGTGTGCGTGTGCGTGTGCGTGTGCGTGTGCGTGTGCGTGTGCGTGTGCGTGTGCGTGTGCGTGTGCGTGTGCGTGTGCGTGTGCGTGTGCGTGTGCGTGTGCGTGTGCGTGTGCGTGTGCGTGTGCG
Organism: Oscheius myriophilus; assembly: GCA_964057215.1. Taxonomy (NCBI): domain Eukaryota; kingdom Metazoa; phylum Nematoda; class Chromadorea; order Rhabditida; family Rhabditidae; genus Oscheius; species Oscheius myriophilus. The sequence continues at coordinate 1,937,340 of OZ059902.1, read as the reverse complement.
TGTGCGTGTGCGTGTGCGTGTGCGTGTGCGTGTGCGTGTGCGTGTGCGTGTGCGTGTGCGTGTGCGTGTGCGTGTGCGTGTGCGTGTGCGTGTGCGTGTGCGTGTGCGTGTGCGTGTGCGTGTGCGTGTGCGTGTGCGTGTGCGTGTGCGTGTGCGTGTGCGTGTGCGTGTGCGTGTGCGTGTGCGTGTGCGTGTGCGTGTGCGTGTGCGTGTGCGTGTGCGTGTGCGTGTGAGTGTGAGTGTGAGTGTGCGTGTGCGTGTGCGTGTGCGTGTGCGTGTGCGTGTGCGTGTGCGTGTGCGTGTGCGTGTGAGTGATCTCCTAAACCCCTCTTTTAAGCTCAATAACCCTCCACCCCATCCGATTGCTAACCTCTCAATTCGTATGCGACAATGACGAAAGCGGAAGATTAAGAGTAGACGGAACAGGCCCCCTCCCACTGAAAACTCGAATCCTAGCCCAACAGGTATTTCCTAAGTTACTTAAGGCCCTAATGTCCTTAAGGTATTCCTCGTTGATTCCCAACGCCAATCAAGTGATTGTAATGGACACCACGACGAGCAAACCCAGGACATTTATTTGATAATTGAAGAATCCGGGTCAACATTCCGGTAATTGCTTTAATTAATTGACTTAATTAAAGCAATTAGGCTTCCGATTTCTTTGGTAATTTCGTCTCTTCTCGCCCACCAACTCCTCCTCCAACTGGTGGCCACCCTCCTCTCTCCTCCCAAAATCCTTCCTCTTATGGCGAAAGTTCTGGGCCAACCTCCAGATGAACAACTTCTTGATAAACTGAGTCAATCAACCATTAGCAGGCTTTTCTATGTCCTTGACGCCTCTTTCCAGGTGGGTTAACGTAATGTTAAGGAAAACGTTAAGGTTTAAGGTAGCTAGGGATGTGGATAATCGGCCTGGAGTCGCCCTTCTGTTGGCTAAAACTACGGGGCTGGATCAGCCCAATTTGTTCAAGCAATTGGTGTCTACGGCGTTGATTAAGCTGCATACACTATTTCAGCTCGATAGTATTGATAGGTAAGGAAATGTGGATAGGCATAATGGCGCGCGCGGCGCACGCCGTTCAAAAACCGATCAAAATAGTTTTTTTTTTGAAAACTGATCGAAACACGACATTGGATACTGTAGGTGGACAGGGTTACTGTAGGTAATTATGGGTTTTTGTAGATGGTTATGGGTACTGTAGGTGACCATGGGGTTACTGTAGGTGGCCGTAAGTACTGTAGGCGACCATGGATTATTGTAGGTTATTATGCGTTACAGTAGGTGGATATACGTTACAGTAGGTAGTCATGGGTTACTGTAGGTGGCCACGGGCTACTGTTGCCCGTGGGTTACTGTAGGTCGCCGTGCGTTACAAAACTGGATACTGTAGGTGGACATAGTTTTGTAAGTAACCATGGGTTACTAGAAACAATCATGTGTTATTGTTAGCTACCATGGGTTACTGTAGGTGGTCAGGGGTTACAGTAGTCTCCCATAGTTTACCACAGGAGGAGGTGAATAAGTGTACGTAACCATGGGTTACTGTATGTGGCCGTGGTAACAGTAGTTAGGCACTCATTGGTTACTGAAGACTGTCATGGTTACTGTATGTGGTCTTTGGTTACTGTAGCTGACCATGGGTTAGCAGGTGACCTCGGATTACTGTAGGTGACATTGTGTTTCTGTAACAAAGTAGGCTATACGTTACTGTAAGGACTGTAATTTCCAAAAATTTGATGAAAAAAGTTGCAAAAATCCAAAATCCTACCGTATATAACTGAATGTTTTTGTTTTGTAAAATTTTTTTTATTCTTCAGGGAACATCAATCTATGCAGCGACTTTGCCAGTGTCTTGAACGTCTCGTGGGGGAACTTCAACGTTTGGAGAAGAAATCAGCTATCGAGAGAAATGCAGTGTTACTAAGGGAACATAAAGAAGCCACTATGGAGTTTATGCTGGTGGAGCAGGATGGGGAAAAGTTGTACAAGCTGGTTACGCAAGGACAGATAGATAACGCCTTGGCAGGTATGATGAACGCACATGTTTAATTCTATGGAAAAATACAAAAAGCAAAACAAAGGCACCACCTGGGCATCGAACCCGGGACCTTTGGCCTATGAGACCAGGCTGCTAACCACTGCTTCACGCCGCCACGTGGCGTTGAAGGAGCCGCAGGGATTTTGATAGCGACGCGCGCAAGTCGTCACGCACAAAAATGTCTATATCTCTGCGTCCAACGCAAGAAGACGATTTTAGCGCAGAAAATTTTTTGTAACTCCCAATAACCTATCGAATGATGTATAAGTTTTAAAAATAACCAGCTGGATTTCAGACTACCAACGACAGAAGCCATTAGGAACGATGCCGATAAAAGAACGAAAGAATCCATTTACTGAAGGGATGAGCCAAGAAAGTAGCATTGCAAAGGATGAAGATTCACAGGTAACACAGAAAACTAAATCCTTTAGCGACAAACTTTTTTTTAGACTTCAACGTCGACCCTGCGTCTTCTAGCCTACAGGGACATTTGCCTAACTCCCGTCCAGTTGGCTCTGTCAGCTCAAGAACCCACCAAAATCCTCCGACCATTACTAGCAGCTGTAAAACGGCTTCTCCTAGCTTCTCCCGACCTCTCAATTAGAAATCTAGCTGTTACCCTTCTTGATCTATATGCTGGTCAAGAATAGAGGATTCTAATTCTAATGTATATATATATACTGAATTCATATTGCCATATCCAAATGTAATAATAAAAGTTTTGTATCACTGCCTTAAGAAACACAAGACTCTTAAAGAGTCACGAACTTAAGGTTTGGGGGACTTAACGTTCGAAAAGCGTAAGGTAAAACAAATCTTTCATACTTACGAGGGAAGTCCGTAATGGTACCCCCGGAGTTTGAAACGAGACCTATACCATTGGATAGAGCATAAAAAGTTGTCCCTAAAAGTGGTCTCCAATTTTGCTGCGGACACATGGGAGCCGAGAAATGTCGGTTTTCGTTTCTATGCTAAATTATGCATTTACGCAAATGTGGCTTATCTTGGGAAGAAATCGACCGCTAAAGTGTGAAAGCGTGGTAAAGTGGTTAAGTGAACTGTCAAAGATGAGCTATGCTGGATCTATCCCCGGCAGTACTTTTTTATAATTTTTTTGCCCATTTCAACTTTTTTATTACATCTTTTGTTTTTGAAAATTTTGTTTTAGTCGGGAAATCTTTTCTTTGTTTTTAGAATTATAGGAAAATCCGAAAATGGTCTTCCCTTCCCATGTTCCCGATTTTTAAATTTTTTCAAAAACGAAAGATGTCATAAAAAAAGTTAAAGTTGAAATGGGCAAAAAAAATTATAAAAAAGTACTGCCGGGGATAGATCCAGCATAGCTCATCTTTGACAGTTCACTTAACCACTTTACCACGCTTTCACACTTCAGCGGTCGATTTCTTCCCAAGATAAGCCACATTTGCGTAAATGCATAATTTAGCATAGAAACGAAAACCGACATTTCTCGGCTCCCATGTGTCCGCAGCAAAATTGGAGACCACTTTTAGGGACAACTTTTTATGCTCTATCCAATGGTATAGGTCTCGTTTCAAACTCCGGGGGTACCATTACGGACTTCCCTCGTTAGAGAAAATTTGATAGCTTAAGGTAAGAACATGACAAAGAATGTAATAAGGTAAACATAAGGTACCGCATAAAGAACTTAAGATACTACAACCTAAAGGTACCCTGAGATTAAGGTACGACGTACCTAATGTAGGGTGGACTTACGGTACCGCTTAAGAAACTTAAGGTACTAGAAACTTAAGGCACTGCTTAAGGAACTTAAGGTGCCGTTTAGGAAACTTAAAGTACTGCAAACTAAGGGTATCGCTTAAGGAACTTAAGGTACTACAAACTTAAGGCACCGCTTAAGGAACTTAAGGTGCCGCTTAGGAACTTGAGGTACTACAAACTTAGAGTATCCCTTAAGGAACTTAAGGTACTACAAACTTAAGGTATCGCTCAAGAAATTTAGGGTACTACAAACCTAAGGTACCTAAAGGTTTCGATAAAGTTGTGAGAAAACATGAAAAATTTCACTGCAACTGCTCACATTTATTTAATTCCGCCTTCTGTAGATTCGTCTAACAGTGGAGAAATGGCAAACACCAGATCATTATCCGACCTACTGCTGCCCACTTTCGACGTATAGGAGGAAACGGAGTTGATTACTATTTCTGGTGAATTGACTTTGTTCTAAAAAGTATTTTTTACATAGAAAATTCTGTAAAAATCACCTTTTTGCAACAAATACAGCAACAGATGCAGCAGCAAACACAGCAGGTGATGCAACAAACGAGGACTATGAGGAAGACGAAGAAACAGATGACGATGATGAGCCAGAGGTGCCAAGTACGGAAACAACTGGAGACTTTGTCTGAGTTTGGAGAGGGACAGGTTTTGAGCCAAGAGGAGCCGAAGGTCCTTTTGGCCTCTTCCAACCAGTGGGAGACGTCGTGGTTACAGAATTTGTCATTGGCACAGAAACAGATTATGCCGCTTCGGTCGCGATAACAGGACTGAAATGTCTCTGTCTCTGTCTCTCTGCCTCTCTGCCTCTCTGCCTCTCGTCTGTGTCTGTGTTTCTCTGTCTCTCTGTCTCTCTGCCTCTCTGCCTCTCTGTCTCTCTGTCTCTCTGTCTCTCTGTCTCTCTGTCTCTGTCTCTGTCTCTGTCTCTGTCTCTGTCTCTGTCTCTGTCTTTGTCTCTGTCTCTGTCTCTGTCTCTGTCTCTCTGTCTCTCTGCCTCTCTGCCCCTCTGTCTCTCTGTCTCCCTGTCTCTCTGTCTCTGTCTCTGTCTCTGTCTCTGTCTCTGTCTCTGTCTCTCTGTCTCTCTGTCTCCCTGTCTCTCTGTCTCTCTGTCTCTCTGTCTCTCTGTCTCTCTGTCTCTCTCCCTCTCTCTCCCTCTCTTACTCACCTCCAATTTATCACTCTTGTACCCAATTTCTCTTCCACTTGTTGCTTCTTCATAATGTGCATCCAGAATCACTTCACATCTGTCTTCAGAAGCATTTCTAACCCTCTTGAACCTAACAGAACAGGCTGTGACATCTCCGTTAGCTGCAGAGAAATCCAAGGGAGAAGATGAAAGTTCGCCCTTTCCACATGATTGGATTAAACAGCGAGTTGAGACAAATGTAATACAAACAGCTGAAAAACCAAGTTTAAATAGGTTAAAATGGAGATTACCTATGATGAAAAGTGAGATCAACCGCATAACAGGACAAAGAGGTGAGAAATGATGAAAAATGTGTTGGAGAAATGAGATATGCAAATCTTTGGATTCTAATTAGAATGTTCACTTTTAACAGAGAGAGAGAGAGAAAGAGAGAGAGAGAGAAAGAGAGAGAGAGAGAGAGAGAGAGAGAGAGAGAGAGAGGGAGGGGAAGAGAGAGGGACGGAGAAAATAGAGAGTTCTGAAATGATTTGATGGGAGTCAATTGACAGCGAGCTAAGGCGTCAACCGCTAGGTTTCTGTAATTCGAAATCAATAGTTGACCTAACCTTCTGCGTCGCTTTTTCATAGAAGCTTTTTATCCATATGCGGGGTGGAGCATTACATTATCATTTTGTTTCATTTTTCAAACGTTGTTTTTTTGATCACAATTAAACGTAATTTTTTTAAACATTTTTTTTATAGAAAAATGTGTGTTATGAAGACTCTGGCCGAGGTTGAGCTCGACATGCTTCAGGAGGAGAGCTGGAAGTTGGACTTCCTTCTGAAGGGGGCCGAGGCCGAGTTGATGCTGGAACAGCAAAACGTTGACAATGAAAGGTTTGTAACAATTTTATAATAATTTAACATTTAAATCAATTTTCAGAATTATTCAAGATGAACTAATCAAAACTGCCCGCGTCACTGTTGAGCACCTTTCAAAGATTCAAGAAGAAATGGCCGTCGTTGGGAAGAAGGAGATCCATTTGAAGGAATCAATCGATAGTGAGAAAATCAATAGGGCTGTCACCGACGATTACGGTAATTTTAATAGCGAATGAGACCTTTAAAACAATTTTCTAGTCGAACAGACCAAACAGAAGAGCGCTGAACTGCAAAAACAGTGCGATGAATACGAGGATGACCTGGAACAGATGGAGGGAAGATGTGAGTTTTTCTGAAATTCAGTTGTATTTGGAAATAATCCTTTATAAACCTTAAAGGGATCACCAGGGTGCTTTTGAACGTATTTATAGTCGTCGCTAATCCAAGTTCCCTCGCGAGTTCCAAAGTTTTGCTGAAGTGCGTACTCAATTTTTGGTCCCGCGACAGTTGTTTTTTGTAAATTGATTTCTGTTAGGGGTCTGTTTTAGTAATTACTGCGAGTGGTACTTTCTGATCTTGTCTTATCAACGTTTTTGGGAATATATACTTTTTTAACGTTAGCATAGGGCCATGAGGACAATGTTTGTGGTCGAGGGGACCTTCTGTGTTTTTTACCAGTAGGGTAGATTTTATTGTTAAAGGGACAGTCAGGCGGGTTTTACAACATTGGCTCAATTAGGAGAGAAAAATTCGCTGATCATGAAAATATATATGACTATGGGTCGAAACTTTGCAGTTTTCGAGCAAATACGCTTCAAAGTCGTCAAAAACGGGTCTCCGTCTACAGATTTGTAGACGGCCAGTACGCCCTGCGTGTCCGGCATTTACAAAGCATTCTAATGAGGAAAATTTCATTCTAATGGGCTAAGAGAGGGCTGGAAATGAGGGGGGTGCGAGGCAATTTAGCATAGTTAATTCGCATAATTTCCTACCGTATCCGATCGGAAATGAAATGAAAAGCCTCCTTACTGCCCCTTTAAGGAGACTATAAGGGAGCTTTTGTTTTTAAGAAGACCCAAAAGGCGCATTTTTCTTGTTAAATGAACCAAAAACAAACTTTTTATGTTTAGGGGACCATCCAACCTCTAATCTAATTTTCTGTTTTTTTGCATAAAAAAGTTTTACCAAAATGTGATTTTGAATCTCGCTCCCTCTCAGCTTCTCTCCCTTTTCCACGCTCTCTCGCCTACTTTAGATCTTAAATTGTCAATATGTTTGGGCATTCAAACCAATAAAATTCATTGAAATGTTGTTTCAGATCACAGAATGAAGGAAATGGTGTGTGAAGATGTTGCCCTCGGCCGCCTTCTGAAGTCCCTCCGAAGTCTTGTACAAGAATACTTCGGAGGGACTTCAGAAGGCGGCCGAGGGCATCATGGAAGGCCTCATTCAGATTCAGAAAGGCATCGAACACATGGATATTTAATTAATAAATATTTTTTTTATTTTACATTTTTTCGTATAATTTGGGGAGGATCTATCTGCCTCTCTGTCTTTCTCACTCAATACATCTGTGTGATTTCAGAACGAAGTCTCTTGAAAAACTGCAATATTGAAGAAAAAAATATTTATCGGCGAAAGCCCTCTGTGAGATCTGTATATCCGTCTTCTCCCTGTCTATTCTGCGTAGACTTTGATTGCTTGATCGGCCATCTCCACTATGAACTTGTCCAGCCACGTGACTGAGTTCGGATTGAGCGAAGTTCCTTCGAGAAATCCTAGATGACCGCCGTGACGCGTACTCACGAATGCCACCTCTTCGTTCTCCTCACAGTGAGCCTGAGGGATAAAACGTTACATTTTCATCCTAATGCCAGTTACCTTAACGGGTTCCCAAAGGGGTCTTGGGATGATGGGGTCGTCCTCGGCGTTGAGGAAAATCATAGGGACGGTGAGGGTGGGGAGGAGGGGGAGACAGCTGCTCCACTCGTAGAAGGAGTCGAGAGAGGGGAAACCGGCCACACGGCGGTTGTAGTTCTCGTCGAGAGCCATCACAGAGGTCGAGGCCCACAGTCTCTGTAATTCACTTTATAGATCTCTCTCATAACTCTCTCTCTCTCTTTCTCTCTCTCTCTCTCTCTTCTTGAGTTCCCCCAGCGGTTCAAAGAAGCTTTGGGAAATAGTTTATAGTCTCAGAATCGGATGACATTTGGTAAGTTACAAGGAAATGTCGATTTTGTGTTATGGGTTACGGTAGGGTACTGTATTTTTGTAACACTGGTGGAATAGGTTGGAAAGGGCGTTTTCCAATAGCTTCAGCCATATATACTCCAAATCTAACCCTTAAACAGCAACATGTTTATGAACTTTCGCGCAAGACCCGAACCCCCCCCCCCCCCCCCAAAAAGTGAATATTTAAGTTTGAAACTACAATTTTTCGCATTTTTCGTACTTTTACTGATCAAACGGGTAAAAAAGCCTTCACCACTGAATTCTATGTTTTTTGTGTATCTAACACATAGAAGTTATCCCATCATGGCAAAAATTTCATTTGAAAGAGAATTTTCAATCGATTCGGTCGAGTAGTGGGAAATCAGAAGACCAACGTTTCATGTTTTCTCTTTATTTTTATAAACGTATTTCTTTTTAAATTTTTCATTCATTATGATTTTGCTAACTTGCGAAATAGGCAAACTTGATGACCGGAGAAAAAAAAAGAAAAAAACAACGTAGAATTAACTATACTACTCGCCCATAGAGCTTGACTGGAAATATTGGCCATTAGCATAGTTTTCAATCATAAACAATGCACATTTATGCAAAAATGTGAACTTGTAAATCTGTCATTGCTCACGCTAATTAGCTTAGATTCGCATGTTCTTTATACTTCCGGTCAAGGTCTATGGGCGAGGAGTATAGATCACATTTTGTGTCCCTTTTGGAAAAGAAAGGTCGACAAAAGCGAGAAAAACCGCAATAACAGACGAAAATTTTCCTTTTCTGAGGTTTTTCGGGTCCTGCACGGAAGTACTGATTATTATTAGTAATAATAATTATTATTATTATTATTATTATTAAGTACTAAAACTTCGCAATTTAAGGGTTTCATTTCGGGCATCAACGACTAAAGACCCCCCTTTCCAATATATTCGACCAAATTTTACAAATTACAGTAACCTACCGTAACCCAAATCAAATAGTCGATTTTGAACAAAAATTTAAAGGGACAGTCAAGCGGGTTTCACAACATTGTCTCATCTAGGAGAGAAAAATTCGCTGATCAAGAAAATGCATATGACTATGGGTCGGAAATGTACCGTTTTCGATAGCCCTGGCTTCAAAGTGTCCAAAAACGGCCGACCGTCCGCAGATTGTGCGGATGGCCAGTACGCCCTGCGTGTCCGGTATTTACAAGGGATGCTAATGAACCGAATTCATTCTAATTGACTGAGATAGCTGTGAAAATGAGGAGGGTGCGAGACAATTTAGCATAGTTCATTCGCATAATTTCCGACCGTATCCGATCGAAAATGAAATGAAAAGGCCCCTTACTGCCCCTTTAAGGCAGTTTATGAACCCATTTTGAGACGATTCTCAGACTATGAACTATTTGCTAACATAGTGATAGGCCGCTCGATTCTTACAGAGATGCCATAAAAGTTTATGTATCTCTCTCCCACCTGTTCATCTATAAGCCCACTGGCAATGTGTGGTGCTACCGCCTGTTCGTAGTTCCTCCTCAGCAGCCTCTTCATATTCTCCGTTATCATGTGGTTGTAGAACCTCCTTCCGTTCTGCCAATCGTGGTACATGGGCGCCGAAACGGTGGCCGAGTAGCCCTGACACACACTCAGCGCCATGAGAAAGCGTTGTCTTCTTTCCGGAGCCGCCCGTAGCATATACAGAGTGGTAAGGTTGGCTCCCATGGAAAAGCCGACTCCGATAAAGCGAGAGGTGGGGTAGGTCGAGCACAACCACTCCACCATGGTGGATAACTCTTCTGTGCCCCCTGGAAACAATTTTCTTAAAAAACACACACGCACACACACAAACACACACACACACACACACACACACAAATTAACCTACCGTATGAAAAAATCCTAGAACCCGTAAGTTTCACGTCGGCCAGTGCGCCCAGATGGTTCAGCACTGCGCATCGATACCTAAATAGACAACTTTTTCGGATCAAGCAGGCTTTTACGACGCATACCCAGAAAAAAACCGTGTCAAGACCCTTAGAATTGACCCAAAATCGACTATAAACTACAAATAAGGCCCAAATAAGCCAATTTGAAACTGTCCAAAAAATAACGATTTTTTACCCGGGTTACGGTAGGATATTGTAATTTTTTTAATTTTTGGAAATTCGTCAAAATATGCAAAGTAGTGTTATTTTAATAGCGATATATCAAATATAACAACTCAACAGCTTATGTGAAAACCCGGACAAAAGTCGAAACTTCTCGAAAAAATGAAATTTCGCTGTTACAATTGTAGTTTTCCCTATTTTTCAACTATTGTCTAAGAAGGGCATAAATAGCCTTAAAAGTTGAATTTTTCATCGATTTAATCGGGAAAATTACTTTTGGTAGATCATTTTTTTTAAATCGCTACTGCTTGGCAGAAAATTTTTGTAACGTAACCCGCGAAAAGTCAGTACTGATTTAAAACTTTCAGAAGGGTGTATATAGGCCCCATACATTGGGAACCAAATGAACGGGTTTTCAAAAGTGACGGGGGGTCCCAGCGACCCAAGTGAGTCAAAAGTGAGGGGGGGGGGGTGGTGGTGGTGGCAGTCAATAGTTTTTCTTTTTTACATTCTTAGCATTACATAACATTTTATATCCCATCATATTAGCCAAATTTGAAAAAAATCTAGTCACTTTCATACAGAGAAAGGGGCTTTGCTTACAAAAACTTGTGTTATTCGTACCAGCTGGCTGGCTGCAGTATTATGCAAAAAAGCAAGCACTTTTCTCAAAGTTTGAATTAAAACACCGTTAAATGTTCTAAATTGTAAAAATATAAGAGAAAACATGATTGCGGTTAAAACAGAAAAATTGGGAACTCATCGTTTACTCTTTTCGCGGTGTTTTCTTCTTTTCTCGCTAAATGGTATTAAAATACAATAATTAAAGTATTTTCCATTAATTTAAAAAATAAATAGCACAAAAAAGTTTTAAAACTGATAAAATTTGCGAATTGCATTCAGAATGCTTCAACTTTCATTTTTTTAAAACCTAACTTAGCCAAAAGGTCCCGCAGCGAAAGTCAGGCGGGCATACTGTATTCAGGCATGATTGCCTCTGCGTGTCTGTCTAACTGTCTCTTTCTCTGACCTCTACCCCCACCTTCACACGTGAAATGCGATCTCTCGCTCTCGTGCCGGGCAGAGTCCGGAGTGAAGATCCCACCTTCACCCCCCACCTTCACTGACCACTTTCACTATGTGTGTAGAATAGGTCAATTGACGCAGTTTTTAGAATTCTTTTAATTTTTAATTATTTTATTTTGGTTTTATCATTTAAAAAATCATTATTTCATTTAAAATATTTTTGTCATACAAAATTTAAATTTAATGTTTGGTTAGCTACAGTGACGGGGGTAAAGGCGCTCCCAGAACTCAAAAGTGACAGGGGGTACCGCTACGACCGGACCTTCCCAAGGTATGATAGGCCCTAAGAAAAGACTAGACAAACATTACTGATTTTGGGACCTTCTTTGTGGGAGCTTACTTTTTGAGCCCCTGTCGCCCCACCAGTCCTTTAAACGTACCCGTGTTCCTGAGCGTAGTGTACACATGTCCTAATGTAGTTGCTTTCGCTGGAATTCGCGATTCCTGGCGTCATCACCAGCGTTACTTCGAGACCGCTCTGAATTTCACAGTTCGATGGACCAAGAGAGGTCGGTACCTTGTGCTTGGCCAGTGGTTCGAACACATCAAAGGTGGCTGTAGATCCGTCGGGCAGGGGCACACTGATCCGGCGGTCGTAGGTCCGGCGGAGGGTTGCATGGCCGAGAAGACCGTAGGCAGCCGTCTGGATATGACCGGAGTAGCCCCACAGGGCCGGAGGACGGTATCTGCAACGGAAAATATTAAAATGCAGTATACAGCATGCTTTTACTAAAAAAAAAGGGGATATCCTAACAAGTTGGTACTCCCTTATTGCAAGCATTGTGAATTTGGGCGAATAAAAACGCGCTCCATTGATAAAATATAATGTAAATTTGGTCAAAAACACGCTCCATTGCTGCCATAAAATTTTTGTTTGTGGACAAATACGCGCTCCATTGATAATTTTTTTTGTGAATTTGGAAAATAATAAATGAACAATATTTAGCAAATGAGCGCGTTTTTGTTTGTTCAAATGCACAATTTTTAGTTTGCTTGTTTCGTTCGCTCCATTGCTAAAACAATTGTGAATTTGGACAAATATAAACGCGTTAATTTTTAAAATAAATTGTGAATTTGGGCGAATTGAAACATGCTCCATTGCTAAAATTAAATTTGTAAGTTTGGACGAATAAAAATGCACAATTTTTTTTAGCAACGGAGCGCGTTTTTATTCGTTAAAATACAATTTTGAGTTTGCTTGTTTAGTTCGCTCCATTGCCTAGAACAATTGCGAATTTGTACAAATATAAATGCGCTCCATTGGTTCAAATAAATTCGTTAATTTGCACGAATATAAACGCGCTCCACAGCCAAAAATTGTGAATTTGGGCGAATATAAACGCGCTCCAAATACAGTTCAAAATACAGCTACTGCCCAATGTTTAGCAGCGAATGTTACATGATTGGCTACTTAAAGGGACCGTCAGGGGCCTTTTGCAAGTTTATTCTATTTGATTATTCATAATTTATTATTTCAGGATTTCATACCCATTTTTTATGCACGTATCCGATAAAAAAGTATTTTAACGATGAATAAGTGAAAAATTTTGTTCCAACGGCTTTCAGCCAACGGCCATGCGCAGAGGCGATGTCGCGGTGTTTACAGAAAAGTGTGCGCAAATCGGCAAGCTGGCACTTGGCCAAAATTTTCTTTGCAAAATTTCAAGCCCGGTTTTACTTTTAGCTCTAAAAAGTGTATTTTAATCGTTTTTCGGTTTTTACACTATTTAAAATAATTACACGCTAAATAACTGCCGTAAAATATATGAAAATGCATAAAAATATAGCTGGTAGCCGAGTGGGCTGTGGAAAAAGGCTCTCGGCGGCGTTTCTCGTTCTGCCTGCGTCTCTCAGCGAGAGGTTTGATTCTCGCAGCCAAATCAATTCAACAAATCCCAAAGGAGTAGTCGCGGGAAACGTAATCGCAGGTACTGCCGCGTTGGTTTTTATTACCGTGGGGGTACTGTAGCATAAAAAGGCCCCTAACAATCCCTTTAAACACAGACAAATTTTGGCCCACAGTCTCCGCCAGCAGCGAACACTTCCACGAATCCATCCTTATCAAACCTCCATGATAACCCCAAGTATCTCCTTTTCATGTGAAACTCACGGTTTCCTAAGAAGCTCGATTCCTTCAACAACGCCTTGGATGCGGCCTTTGGTAGCCTTCCTGTTTAGAGTCACCTTCGGCGTCTCAGCCGAGGAGAACAAGTGCAAAAATCTAGCGATGGCGAAAATCTGAAAAGGGAAAATTTATAGAATCTGATTTTGAACCAACCGTAATTAAAAAGATGATGATGCTAGCGCTGGGAACATCGGCATGGACCAGCCAGCCGGCTGCGGGCAGCTCCACGGGCCCGCTTACAGAATCCCACCACATGCAGATCTGAAAGAAATTGATATTTGAATAGGTTAAAGGGCGGGAAATTGAAGTACAGTACTCACGGAGCCTAAAACATCTCTAATTGATTTGATTTTCATCCAGGAATGGAAAACCATGGCGGAGAAGAAGGAAACCGACGCAAACAATGCCCTGGGCAGCAAAGAGCGAAGGGCGGGTGAGTCAGGGGCGAACAGGGCAAACACTGGACGGCAGAGATAAGGAAATACGAGAGGAGGGCACAGTTTTTTTCTGAGAGTGTCTGCAAAAAGTGAGGGAATCCCTGAGAGAGAGAGAGAGAGAGAGAGAGAGAGAAAGACCTAGAGAGAGATAGAGAGAGACAGTTGGAGAGAGTGAGAGGGAGAGAGTTAGAGAGTGAAAGAGATACGGAGATACTTAGAGAAAATGAGTGATCAAGAGAGATAGATGCACAGAGGGAGAGACAGGCAGAGAAAAAGTGAGATGAGAGACGGATGAGAGAAAGAGAACGCATGAAAGAGATTGAGAGAGAGAGAGAGAGAGAGAGAGAGAGAAGCAGACGTAGAGAGAGTGAGTAAGATAGATAGAGGCAGGGTGAGAGAGAGAGAGAGACAGAGTCGGAAACCGCGACTGAGACTAGTAAACGACGGACAGTCGGAAATAGCGACTGAGTTCTCTAAACAACGGACAATTGGAAATATCCGTAAGAATGTTTTTTAAAAATAGAAATACTAAAATCCCATATTCGCAGTTCAATAAACAAAAAAAAACAAAAGGGACCTTAAATCTCATGTTCAGCTAAATTTCCCCACGTTTGTCCCAAAAAACTTCTTATCGATCAAACAGCCAAAACCAATCCAGACGTTTCCAGAAGAAGGAAGTGTATTATCGAATCTTATCAAAAGATTCTCAAAAGATCAACCGTTTTGGGGAAAGAACGCAGAGACCTTGGAAGGCCAGCCGTCTGCAGCGGAGGTCTAGGAGGCAGAAAGTTCTAAAAAGGCCGACAGCTGTGCCGCGAACACCGTGGTCACTGATCTTCCTTGGGGCAACAGACTTTCGAAACATTATCAGTGGAAGATTTCAAAACAACCCACCAAGATATCTTGGAGGGAGAGATTGGGGGGCTAGATGAGCAAGCCCCCCACCTCAAATGGTGATCGGAGGTTACGTAAACCGCCCCTTCAAATTTTAAAAAAAACCATTTTCAACCAAACGCGAAATTACAGAGGTACACAAGCATCTTACGTCCAACTTTGTTCATAATTTTGAAGTTCGAATCCACAGTACCCAAAAAAATAATTGGCAAAATGTTGACAAACACATATCAAACACACACACACATATACATATATATATATATATATATATATATATATATATATATATATATATATATATATATATATATATATATATATATATATATATATATATATATATATATATATATATATATATATATATATATATATATATATATATATATATATATATATATATATATATATATATATATATATATATTGATTTATAGATTTTGAGTTATCGATTGATGTTTTTGACCGCAAGCACCCCCTATTGACATTAAAAATATTGTAATTACAAACGGTGGCCCAATCTGCAAACTTCAAACTGTTGCCGGTTTGTGACAGATTATACTCTGGCATGAACTATTGTTGTCATCGCGGTGCACAGAACGGGGATACGCCGAATTCACGTGCAGATCATGAGAGTAAATAGAAGTTGTGTTCAAAACTTGTCTACGCGCCAAATGGCGGGCATTCGAATTAGGAAAAAACTGTGGGAAATGTGAAATACCAAAAACTCAACGAAATGTAAAGGTTATACTAATGATTTTTTGGTTTGGCAATTTTTAAAAATAATAGGTAAAAACAGATGTCAACCCTTAGATACAATTAGAATGTCAATTGAAAAGTATTCATCGCTGTAAAATTAAGTATGTTATGGGAAATTTTATGATTAGCTTTTCTTCAGCGACTCCGAACGCCATTTCAAGCGGTTATCGCGGTCAAACGCACCGAAAAAGCCAAGAATTGCGGAATCGATAACCTATCGCACAGAAATCCCCAAAAAAGCGACCCCCAGCATATTTTCTTTTCTCTCAGTCTTGCCTTGTACCCCTCTTATCTCTAGTTATTTTCTGTATCCAAGTTATTTCAATGTTGTTCTTTCTTTTCATATAATAACGAGATAAAGAGATGTCTCTGGTGAAGTAATTGCACTTATTTTCCCCAATTTAAGCGCGTGTGTTGTTGCTGTGTTCGAAAAGGTTGCTGAAATAAATGAGCTATCTTTCGGCGCTCCTCTTATCAAAGCGTGAGATTTTAAAGGGACCGTCAGGGGCCTTTTGCAAGTTTATTCTATTTGATTATTCATAATTTATTATTTCAGGATTTCATACCCATTTTTTATGCACGTATCCGATAAAAAAGTATTTTAACGATGAATAAGTGAAAAATTTTGTTCCAACGGCTTTCAGCCAACGGCCATGCGCAGAGGCGATGTCGCGGTGTTTACAGAAAAGTGTGCGCAAATCGGCAAGCTGGCACTTGGCCAAAATTTTCTTTGCAAAATTTCAAGCCCGGTTTTACTTTTAGCTCTAAAAAGTGTATTTTAATCGTTTTTCGGTTTTTACACTATTTAAAATAATTACACGCTAAATAACTGCCGTAAAATATATGAAAATGCATAAAAATATAGCTGGTAGCCGAGTGGGCTGTGGAAAAAGGCTCTCGGCGGCGTTTCTCGTTCTGCCTGCGTCTCTCAGCGAGAGGTTTGATTCTCGCAGCCAAATCAATTCAACAAATCCCAAAGGAGTAGTCGCGGGCAATCGCGTTGGTTTTTATTACCGTGGGGGTACTGTAGCATAAAAAGGCCCCTAACAATCCCTTTAATAGCATGTGCTGCAGAAAAATCCGCGAGGAAGCGTCAGAGCGATTGAGCATTCGAAGGGCGGTTCCCAGTATAAAATAAAATGTTGAGCGGAGAGCGTGTGTCGCAGTAATCGTAGGCAACTGGATAGGGCTCTCCCGCGCTGTTATTCCATCAGCTGGCCGCTGAGGTAGCCTCGGCAACCGGTAAATGTGAGACACAACATAGTATAGATGCACATTCACGCATTTAAAGAAGTTTTGAGGTGGGGAAACATGGTTCGTTCGATTCAGCAATATCTTTCAAACAAATTCTCTTTTTAAAACAAAAGTCATACGATACAGACAAGTGCCGTTCCCCCAAAGTACACCCCAATCCACTTAATTTTTCATTAAAAAACTGTATGCAGATATCCTGGATGGAAGATTTTGAAAAACTTTGAATCACGAAATAAAAGAATATTCTAATCGCGTTTGCTATGTTAGTGGTCTTGCGAATAGGACCAACATTGTTTAAAGTGCACATAACACGCAGAAAAAATATTTGCATTTTTTCTTTAAAAAAAAATTACGAAAAATTTGAAAATTCTTTCCTTTACGAAAATTTGTCATAAAACATGTTTTTAGGCTTTACGAAATGATTTCATATTGTTCTGCTATGAAAATACAGTCAATATTAATACATATTTCCTAATTAGTGAATACAAAATAAAACGATTTAAAAATTTTAAAAAAAATATTTAAAAGTGCACCACAGGCCGACTTTTTTCCAGTCAGACTTTTTCCAGTCAGACAGATAAAAAATTCTTTTTTCTTTAAAAAAAAAAATAGGTAAAATATGCTCGCATTTCCTAAAACAATTCTTTCGGAAACTTAAAAATTTTATGATTTGAAAAAAATTGTTATGAATTCAAATTGTTAAAAACATGATAGCTATTAAATTGTTTTAAAAAATTGGGAAAAGTGTCCTTATACTGACAATGTTTGGTCAAAAACAAACGTGGTGAAAATTTGAGATTGATAAATTTTAAATATCAGATTTACAAAAACGATTGCTAATAAATTTGGGATTGCATTTTGAGAAAGATTGAAAGATGCGGCTGGCAACGGCTGAAATTTCGATGTATTTCTCCAAGAGAAACATTCGATTCGAGGTGAAAAATCACAAATTCGGGCCTTTATTTGAGTCCTCCCGCCCTCTTTCCTTTTCAAAAGGGCCCGAGATCGATTGTCATGCGCAAAACGCAAATAGAGGCTGTGGGATGTGCGGAAGCAGACGCGCGAAGCACGAGAAATGATAGCCGTTCGCGCGGGTCGCGCGACGGGTTCGGGATTGCGGTGGGATGGAGGGAAGTGCAACCGGCCAGCCACATAAACCCCTGCCCCGCCGACAGAAATGCCCTTTTGATCCCACGCGATCAATCACTTTGCACCTGGAGAGGGAACTAACTTTGAAAAGCACTCGATCACATTTTTCCCGCTCGAAAGGGTCAGAGATCGGTAATGGAATTCAGCGGTTTGGCGAGGACACGCCAGGTGCAGGAAGAAAAATCCCGCAATTCCTTCACTAAAATCGGAGACCAACGATTTGCGCATATTTTTCGGGGTTCACAAAATCTAGTCGGCTTTAGGGATTTGGGGGCCGTCCATCGAGTGAAAACAAAATTTTACATTTTATTTTACAATAACTCTATAATATTTGTTGTTAAAATATATTTCAATTTTTGTTGCTCAAAAAAGAAGGCCACCCACCGGGATCGAGAAGCCCGGAGAATTCCCGTTAGTTTTAGTGAGCAGTTATTGTGAAAACTAAAACAGCGATTGACACACCACAACAAAAAAGTAAATTCTAAAGCGATCGAATGAGCATCAAATAGTAACTGAGGCAATACGGCTGTGACACAAAAAAGGGGCGGGGCCAAACTAGGCATGTCCCAAATGGAGGGTTTTTTTGGACGTGCAGCCCCCTTCTTTCTTGCCGCCCATGGCTATATTAAGGGGGAGGTGTCTCATGTGGGGCTTGAAAAAAGTCCTTTTTAGGGGTCCCACAACCATGCGTGGTCTGAATTTCTGAGCCCCCCATCCGTACCATGCTCAGAGATGCCCCCCCCCCCCCCTTAAATTTAGGCTTTCCTCTATTTTAAAGATCAAGTGTTGAACATACGATCTCACGTGCAACCGGCTTGCTTACACTAGACAAACAATGGCTATTTAGCTTGCACTAAACATAGAATTTTGTGAGATAACCCAGTATTTCCCCCTATATACGTGTCAAAATTAGAGTTAGTAGAGTAGACAAAGACATTCGATATACTTTTGGTGACGGAACAAGATACAATTTATTTCCGAATACAAGAAATGGATAAAGCGTGGGAGCTGCATTTATTACGTAACCAAGTAGTGTGGATAACATCTAAAGTATTCGTTGCGGAAAACAAAGGAAAATGCCCCTCTGGGGGGCACAAGCGCGACAAAATGAAGGCGGAAGGCGAGAAAATCCGAAGAAAAAGTGTGGGCACAGTCACAGGAATCGGTGGAACCGTGCTCTAAAAGCCGTAGTCTAACTGAATTATGCCAGGAAAAGAAAAAGGGTGGGGTGGGCGGAGCCGAGCCCCCTCAGGGGTCGCTCACACACCGGAATACGTCGGAAGACACAGAGGAATCGTTCGCTGGAAACGATTATGAGAAGATAACTGTGGGGAAACGCATTCGCAGCAATACAAAAGAGTCGCGCACGCGCGAGAAGGAAAGTAGAGAGCTCGTAGGGGGTGCGCGGGTAACAAGAAGGCCGCTGCTGTCCACCAACACGTGCTAGGCCCAAAAAACGAGAAAAAACTGTACAAAATTGGGGGCCGAACCCGCGTCAGGGGCAGTCAATCAACGTATGAGAGAATGTAGGGGATCTCGGGGAGAATTAGGAGCTGGTCTCCTGGCGGACTTCGATCTTCTCCACGGTCATGTCGGGGTTCATCTGGGTCGCCTCGGCGATCGCAGCACTCAGTTCCTAAAAAAAAGCACATTTCCCTTAAATTGCTTCACATTTCAAGGAAAGTAAACTGATTAAGAAAAACTTACAGCATCGTGGTCGATGGGCGACTCGGAGTGGATGGTGACACGGTGCTCCACATGAGTTTCGATGATTCCGTCACGCTCCGTCTTGTAGGTAATCGTCTCGATGGTGCGATTACCGGAGGTCACCGTCTTCGAAGACACAAACTCTCCCAATCCCTGAAAGTGGAAATTAGATGAATATTCCACCCTTTTTCCAGCTCCCATTAAATTCGATTTCGCGGCTATTGGGCATAAAAGTCGACGTAGAATCATGTACAGTTGACCCCAAAACTACAGCGACACGTCGTGCAATTGTTTCACTGTTGTTATTAACGTTTGCATTGTATATAGGATTTTTTTTTTGGCAGATTCGGCCCCACTCTCTATTCAGCATCTGTTAATATTGTCGCTTCTGTTAATAAAAGTGAAAAATATATAAAGCATAGAGACAAAAACCAACCTCGTCTCCCTGGACGGGGCTGGAAGTTTCGTAGACGACGGATCTCGACTGGGTGTCCACGATGGGGCCAGTGTGCGACTGGAGACCGAGGGGAGTCAGCTGTTCACGGGTCCTCTCCAAAGTGGAAGACTGAACAAAGACCGTTATCAAATGATCGATACACGAAAATAAAAATTCAAAACGAGAAACTAGGGTGCAAAGAGTTGTTGCCAAAACTACTTCGTGCGGTTTTGTCACATCGTGCCAATGTTTGACTGTTGCTCTTTGTGTTTTAGGTTATTCTGCATTGTAGATAAAATGTACGTAATCAAATCTGACGCAGCATTTTAGCGACAACTGTATAATTTTTTAAACCTTTATTTTAGTTAAGCTGATGTACAGAAAACATTGTGGTGAGATTCTCATACGAAATGTGTGAGTGTCAACCAAGAAAAATTTTGAGGCCGATACGGACCGAGAAAAATATGGTAAAGGGACCGCCAGGGGAGCATGGAAAGTGAATCATATGCAAATTATAGCCTATTCGATTAACAAGCGTGGTTTTCTGTTCAGCGTAATCAGCATATAATTTTCATGAATGCGAAAAAAACCCATGACGACCCCCGAATGTCGAATTAAAACTATTTTTTCGTGTGCGCAATAATTGTTCAAAACTTGAGTGATTCGGTTGGTAAAAATACGGTTTCTGGGACACATACCGGTTCCTCTCCATCAGGAACGACATAATTCTGGAACGTTTGCTTCTGGACAGTGTGCTTCACCTGTGACGTCTTCACAGTGCGTCTATAATTGTTTGTTACCCCCGTTTCCTAACGAGACCCACGTTATTCTGTTGCCCTGATCGTCATATTCGACGGTCACATTGTCGGGAAGCTGTGTTCTCTCCTGCCAGGTGGCGACGGTCGTATGCGGCTGCCCGCTCTCCTACAACATACAAGCTTTCACACCGAACCGAAAAATCGGACCGCGTCTGGTCGCAAGCAACTCAGATCGCGAGCAGATGAATCTCAACACAAGACAAAAGGGCGATTAGTGATGGATGATAGGTTAGAGGAAGAGCAACACAACACAAGCATGCAGTGATGACCGACGTCAGCCTCCAGTAGCGGGGAAGAATTAGAAAGTGTTAATCGTCCACGGACTGATTTTTTTAGCTTCAACATAAGCGATAGAGCTTTAGGGGAGCAGCGGACGGCTCGTTTTGACCGAGAACAGCGCACGACAATCGAATTGAAAGAATTTGTACTGAGCACGAAGAAACCTCTGTTTTTGAACGAATCAACCTATGACGAACAAAACATCATGTTGTATATCTTCAACTTTTTTGCCATTTCAAACCCTGGTTTCCGTCACGTTTTAAAGTTTTGCCGTACTGCGTACTTTATTTTGAGTCACATGGCATGTTTTTAATCAAATTTATACGGTTTGTTTGATCATATGAATGAATTTTTTTTTCCGGAAGAAAGATTTAAGTTCTGTTAAAGAATCAAGTTTTGTTTCTTCAGTTCCTTTTGCTCTAGTCTACGGTTTGTTTGATCATATGAATGAATTTCTTTGTTTTTTTAATCGCAAAAGTAAGTAAATATAATATAACCAGTCAGTAAAATGATCCACACGATAAATAGTTTCTAAATGGCCGCCGTGTGACAAAAAATTAAGCACAAAATACAGCAAACCTTCCTAGTTAGGAACTCGAGGAACTAGGATAGGCGAGGCCTATCAGCCCACAAATTGTTCGAAAAAACGAAAAAATTTCGTTGTTCAGTAAGGAATTCACGTAAAGATATTCAAAAATTCTTGAAAATGTTCCTTGTATCAGTACTCCATTTGTGAAATAAGTAAATCTTCGTGCATTTTCTCTATTTTCTTCTACTTAAGCGTAAATCTGGCTAATCTCGGTCAGAACGAGCATGCGTCACAAATCAGCGGCCAGCGTATAGACAGCAGCTCTCTACCTCGAAAGAGACCGGCAATGGAGCCAGTGCGCGCACAGTAATGGTGCGCTCGGCGTGTTCCAGCCGCGGACTGCGCTGGTTTAGTCGCTCCGCTTCGGCTATCGTAGTCGACAGAGACTGAATAGGAAAGACTAGTCGGGTTGATAGAGATGGGGAGGAGACGGAGACCACAAAGGGTAGGTGTGGGTGGTAAATCACACTCGAAAGACCAAGCAACTAAACTCTTTCCGAAAGTGGCTCAAAATCTACAAGTTATTTCCGACTTTCCAATCTTTCTAGCTAGCGATAGTGAGAGAAACCACACGTGAGGTGGGTGAAATGGGAATCCAACCGGGTGTTCGGGGTTGAATCCAGACGAACGACCCTCTCCAGACAGACGGTAGCTCTGTTCTTTCGTCTCGCGACGTACCAGCTTGCCCGAGCTGTTCGGCTCCACGACGGTCGGCGACGCGGTCTTCAACATAAATGGTGCAGTGCAATCACTAATGTTATTGTGTTTTCTATTTACGGATTGCATGTGAGTGTGACTGTAAAAACCACTGCAATGATACATGCTGAAACAACTTTTGGGGTTTCATGCGGGTGTAGGTGTGTGCATGAGATTTTTAAAACAATCCTTTTTCTTTCACTCATTCTCTATCTCTCACACACATTCTCTCAAAAATTACCTCAACTACAGGCACCACCTTAACTTGGTGGTCCTCATCGCTGCTCGAAGATTCGCTCGAGTCGACTTCATGTTCTCCCTTCGATTTCTTGGATTTCTTTGTCTGAAAATACGCCATTATTGGTATCCCCTATTTTCTTCAGTGAAAATTTATTCATCAGCTCAAAAGACACGGTATTGGTAAGAAACGCCTAAGTCAACCTCTTTCCGCCGAGTGCGTGGATTGACAAACAGAACCGCCACTTCAAATGAAGGGCGCATCCGCGCTTCGCAATGAAACACCGCGGATTGAGGTAGGCCGCCTTTTTTGCAATGTCTTCATGAGTTGATGATTTTTCTACCGGTTCAGTTTGGGTCATTAAAAGCGGTGTGTGCAGTGGGGTCAGAGAAGCACAAACTAAGGGACAGCCAACAGGCTCACAAAGGTTGCGGGCGGTCGCATACAATAAACCGCCCCTCCACTGATACAATTCTATTTGGCACATTGGGTTAACTAATTTTTCTCGGACGATGCTTGTCTACACTGCAACTAAGATTTAAAAAAGCCATTCTTGAGAATAAAATAATCACACAACATAACATAAGCAGGTTGTTAATGAGCCGAACACATCACAACAGAAATATCATTCTCCATACTAGACAACGGAGCATACAAAAGCGTCAAGCGCATTCGCCTGTGCACAAAGAAGACTACGACCGTACAAAGGGTTACTCCAGCGGAAAGGTTTAATGCGGTGTAAATAACAGAGGTGCTAACGACCCGAAATGAACGATAGAACAAAAACGGATAAGATATCGCACCTTGAAGCCGAAAAAGCTGAGGAAGGAGCGGCCGGCTGGTGCCATCGGAGGAGGCGTGGCCGTGAAGATAAGACCGCATTCATCCTCGGACACGGCGCCAAGTCCCGCCCCTGTCAAACAGAACACGGGCTCCAGCTGTACTTCGACACGTCGCTCCACTCGAACCTCGATCCATTGTTGGCCGTCCACTGTGGTGCCTTCAGAGTGATATGAGGTAGATGCCACGTAGTGACGTCCTTCCAGGGATTCCTTTTCCGTACTTCTAGCAGAAGATAGAACTTTTTGGGTAGAAGCAGAAGTTGATGCCTCAGACAGATGGTGTTCCAACGGAAGATTGGCAAGGTCTTCTTTGCGATCAACCGATTCCAAGGGTCCTTCGTACTTGTCCGAGGCCAGGGCATAGGTAGTTGAAGGTCCAGTGACCGTGGTAGTGGTGGTAGTGGTCGTGGTGGACTTGCCCTTCTTTCCCTTGAAGAAGCCGAACTTGGTGGACGATGAGTCACGTGCCTTTCCGGCAGCGGCATCTCTCGAATCGTCGACCTCGGCAGGTAGGACACGAGCCAACAAACGCACTTCCGGCTTTTCCTCGTCCTCCACCGGCTTGGCCGGCGATTTAACATGGAGCACGGCGGTCTTGGTGGTTTTGGTCTCGTGAGGATCGGTGTGCTTAGCCTTGACCGGCTCAGCAGGCTTGGTCTTCAGCCACGACTGTCCCGAATGGTAGACAGTGGAATGGTCCTGGATGGGAAGGTGTTCCATGTCGTCATCCCTGGCGGTGTCCTCCAGCGGACCGTCATACGAAGCAGACGGGAGGCCGTAGAGTTCGGGGCGAACCTGGTCCTTGTCAACAACGTCTTCCTCGCCGTCGTGGCGAATTCGAGCGATGTAGCGGAAGTGCCGGGTCTCCTCCTCAGGCTCCTGTTCGACTGGAGCAGCCGTGGTGTGAGTCTCGACGACCTTGGTGGTCTTGGTAACGTAAGGAACCCTGGGGTGATGTTCCAACGGAAGATTGGCAAGGTCTTCTTTGCGATCAACCGATTCCAAGGGTCCTTCGTACTTGTCCGAGGCCAGGGCATAGGCAGTTGAAGGTCCAGTGACCGTAGTAGTGGTGGTAGTGGTCGTGGTGGACTTGCCCTTCTTTCCCTTGAAGAAGCCGAACTTGGTGGACGATGAGTCACGTGCCTTTCCGGCAGCGGCATCTCTCGAATCGTCGACCTCGGCAGGCAGAACACGAGCCAACAAGCGCACCTCCGGCTTCTCCTCGTCCTCCACCGGCTTGGCCGGCGATTTGACATGGAGCACGGCGGTCTTGGTGGTTTTGGTCTCGTGAGGCTCGGTGTGCTTAACCTTGACCGGCTCAGCAGGCTTGGTCTTCAGCCACGACTGTCCCGAATGGTAGACAGTGGAATGGTCCTGGATGGGAAGGTGTTCCATGTCGTCATCCCTGGCGGTGTCCTCCAGCGGACCGTCATACGAAGTAGACGGGAGGCCGTAGAGTTCGGGGCGAACCTGGTCCTTGTCAACAACGTCTTCCTCGCCGTCGTGGCGAATTCGAGCGATGTAGTGGAAGTGCCGGGTCTCCTCCTCAGGCTCCTGTTCGACTGGAGCAGCCTTGTTGTGAGTCTCGACGACCTTGGTGGTCTTGGTAACGTAAGGAACCCTGGGGTGATGTTCCAACGGAAGATTGGCAAGGTCTTCTTTGCGATCAACCGATTCCAAGGGTCCTTCGTACTTGTCCGAGGCCAGGGCATAGGCAGTTGAAGGTCCAGTGACCGTGGTAGTGGTCGTGGTGGACTTGCCTTTCTTTCCCTTGAAGAAGCCGAACTTGGTGGACGATGAGTCACGTGCCTTTCCGGCAGCGGCATCTCTCGAATCGTCGACCTCGGCAGGTAGGACACGAGCCAACAAACGCACCTCCGGCTTCTCCTCGTCCTCCACCGGCTTGGCCGGCGATTTGACATGGAGCACGGCGGTCTTGGTGGTTTTGGTCTCGTGAGGCTCGGTGTGCTTAACCTTGACCGGCTCGGCAGGCTTGGTCTTCAGCCACGACTGTCCCGAATGGTAGACAGTAGAATGGTCCTGGATGGGAAGGTGTTCCATGTCGTCATCCCTGGCAGTATCCTCCAGCGGACCGTCATACGAAGTAGACGGGAGGCCGTAGAGTTCGGGGCGAACCTGGTCCTTGTCAACAACGTCTTCCTCGCCGTCGTGGCGAATTCGAGCGATGTAGCGGAAGTGCCGGGTCTCCTCCTCAGGCTCCTGTTCGACTGGAGCAGCCTTGGTGTGAGTCTCGACGACCTTGGTGGTCTTGGTAACGTAAGGAACCCTGGGGTGATGTTCCAACGGAAGATTGGCAAGGTCTTCTTTGCGATCAACCGATTCCAAGGGTCCTTCGTACTTGTCCGAGGCCAGGGCATAGGCAGTTGAAGGTCCAGTGACCGTAGTAGTGGTGGTAGTGGTCGTGGTGGACTTGCCCTTCTTTCCCTTGAAGAAGCCGAACTTGGTGGACGATGAGTCACGTGCCTTTCCGGCAGCGGCATCTCTCGAATCGTCGACCTCGGCAGGCAGAACACGAGCCAACAAGCGCACCTCCGGCTTCTCCTCGTCCTCCACCGGCTTGGCCGGCGATTTGACATGGAGCACGGCGGTCTTGGTGGTTTTGGTCTCGTGAGGCTCGGTGTGCTTAACCTTGACCGGCTCAGCAGGCTTGGTCTTCAGCCACGACTGTCCTGAATGGTAGACAGTGGAATGGTCCTGGATGGGAAGGTGTTCCATGTCGTCATCCCTGGCGGTGTCCTCCAGCGGACCGTCATACGAAGTAGACGGGAGGCCGTAGAGTTCGGGGCGAACCTGGTCCTTGTCAACAACGTCTTCCTCGCCGTCGTGGCGAATTCGAGCGATGTAGTGGAAGTGCCGGGTCTCCTCCTCAGGCTCCTGTTCGACTGGAGCAGCCTTGTTGTGAGTCTCGACGACCTTGGTGGTCTTGGTAACGTAAGGAACCCTGGGGTGATGTTCCAACGGAAGATTGGCAAGATCTTCTTTGCGATCAACCGATTCCAAGGGTCCTTCGTACTTGTCCGAGGCCAGGGCATAGGCAGTTGAAGGTCCAGTGACCGTAGTAGTGGTGGTAGTGGTCGTGGTGGACTTGCCCTTCTTTCCCTTGAAGAAGCCGAACTTGGTGGACGATGAGTCACGTGCCTTTCCGGCAGCGGCATCTCTCGAATCGTCGACCTCGGCAGGCAGAACACGAGCCAACAAGCGCACCTCCGGCTTCTCCTCGTCCTCCACCGGCTTGGCCGGCGATTTGACATGGAGCACGGCGGTCTTGGTGGTTTTGGTCTCGTGAGGCTCGGTGTGCTTAACCTTGACCGGCTCAGCAGGCTTGGTCTTCAGCCACGACTGTCCCGAATGGTAGACAGTGGAATGGTCCTGGATGGGAAGGTGTTCCATGTCGTCATCCCTGGCGGTGTCCTCCAGCGGACCGTCATACGAAGTAGACGGGAGGCCGTAGAGTTCGGGGCGAACCTGGTCCTTGTCAACAACGTCTTCCTCGCCGTCGTGGCGAATTCGAGCGATGTAGTGGAAGTGCCGGGTCTCCTCCTCAGGCTCCTGTTCGACTGGAGCAGCCTTGTTGTGAGTCTCGACGACCTTGGTGGTCTTGGTAACGTAAGGAACCCTGGGGTGATGTTCCAACGGAAGATTGGCAAGGTCTTCTTTGCGATCAACCGATTCCAAGGGTCCTTCGTACTTGTCCGAGGCCAGGGCATAGGCAGTTGAAGGTCCAGTGACCGTGGTAGTGGTCGTGGTGGACTTGCCCTTCTTTCCCTTGAAGAAGCCGAACTTGGTGGACGATGAGTCACGTGCCTTTCCGGCAGCGGCATCTCTCGAATCGTCGACCTCGGCAGGCAGAACACGAGCCAACAAGCGCACCTCCGGCTTCTCCTCGTCCTCCACCGGCTTGGCCGGCGATTTGACATGGAGCACGGCGGTCTTGGTGGTTTTGGTCTCGTGAGGCTCGGTGTGCTTAACCTTGACCGGCTCAGCAGGCTTGGTCTTCAGCCACGACTGTCCCGAATGGTAGACAGTGGAATGGTCCTGGATGGGAAGGTGTTCCATGTCGTCATCCCTGGCGGTGTCCTCCAGCGGACCGTCATACGAAGTAGACGGGAGGCCGTAGAGTTCGGGGCGAACCTGGTCCTTGTCAACAACGTCTTCCTCGCCGTCGTGGCGAATTCGAGCGATGTAGTGGAAGTGCCGGGTCTCCTCCTCAGGCTCCTGTTCGACTGGAGCAGCCTTGTTGTGAGTCTCGACGACCTTGGTGGTCTTGGTAACGTAAGGAACCCTGGGGTGATGTTCCAACGGAAGATTGGCAAGGTCTTCTTTGCGATCAACCGATTCCAAGGGTCCTTCGTACTTGTCCGAGGCCAGGGCATAGGCAGTTGAAGGTCCAGTGACCGTGGTAGTGGTCGTGGTGGACTTGCCCTTCTTTCCCTTGAAGAAGCCGAACTTGGTGGACGATGAGTCACGTGCCTTTCCGGCAGCGGCATCTCTCGAATCGTCGACCTCGGCAGGCAGAACACGAGCCAACAAGCGCACCTCCGGCTTCTCCTCGTCCTCCACCGGCTTGGCCGGCGATTTGACATGGAGCACGGCGGTCTTGGTGGTTTTGGTCTCGTGAGGCTCGGTGTGCTTAACCTTGACCGGCTCAGCAGGCTTGGTCTTCAGCCACGACTGTCCCGAATGGTAGACAGTGGAATGGTCCTGGATGGGAAGGTGTTCCATGTCGTCATCCCTGGCGGTGTCCTCCAGCGGACCGTCATACGAAGTAGACGGGAGGCCGTAGAGTTCGGGGCGAACCTGGTCCTTGTCAACAACGTCTTCCTCGCCGTCGTGGCGAATTCGAGCGATGTAGTGGAAGTGCCGGGTCTCCTCCTCAGGCTCCTGTTCGACTGGAGCAGCCTTGTTGTGAGTCTCGACGACCTTGGTGGTCTTGGTAACGTAAGGAACCCTGGGGTGATGTTCCAACGGAAGATTGGCAAGGTCTTCTTTGCGATCAACCGATTCCAAGGGTCCTTCGTACTTGTCCGAGGCCAGGGCATAGGCAGTTGAAGGTCCAGTGACCGTGGTAGTGGTCGTGGTGGACTTGCCCTTCTTTCCCTTGAAGAAGCCGAACTTGGTGGACGATGAGTCACGTGCCTTTCCGGCAGCGGCATCTCTCGAATCGTCGACCTCGGCAGGCAGAACACGAGCCAACAAGCGCACCTCCGGCTTCTCCTCGTCCTCCACCGGCTTGGCCGGCGATTTGACATGGAGCACGGCGGTCTTGGTGGTTTTGGTCTCGTGAGGCTCGGTGTGCTTAACCTTGACCGGCTCAGCAGGCTTGGTCTTCAGCCACGACTGTCCCGAATGGTAGACAGTGGAATGGTCCTGGATGGGAAGGTGTTCCATGTCGTCATCCCTGGCGGTGTCCTCCAGCGGACCGTCATACGAAGTAGACGGGAGGCCGTAGAGTTCGGGGCGAACCTGGTCCTTGTCAACAACGTCTTCCTCGCCGTCGTGGCGAATTCGAGCGATGTAGTGGAAGTGCCGGGTCTCCTCCTCAGGCTCCTGTTCGACTGGAGCAGCCTTGTTGTGAGTCTCGACGACCTTGGTGGTCTTGGTAACGTAAGGAACCCTGGGGTGATGTTCCAACGGAAGATTGGCAAGGTCTTCTTTGCGATCAACCGATTCCAAGGGTCCTTCGTACTTGTCCGAGGCCAGGGCATAGGCAGTTGAAGGTCCAGTGACCGTGGTAGTGGTCGTGGTGGACTTGCCTTTCTTTCCCTTGAAGAAGCCGAACTTGGTGGACGATGAGTCACGTGCCTTTCCGGCAGCGGCAACTCTCGAATCGTCGACCTCGGCAGGTAGGACACGAGCCAACAAACGCACCTCCGGCTTCTCCTCGTCCTCCACCGGCTTGGCCGGCGATTTGACATGGAGCACGGCGGTCTTGGTGGTTTTGGTCTCGTGAGGCTCGGTGTGCTTAACCTTGACCGGCTCGGCAGGCTTGGTCTTCAGCCACGACTGTCCCGAATGGTAGACAGTAGAATGGTCCTGGATGGGAAGGTGTTCCATGTCGTCATCCCTGGCAGTATCCTCCAGCGGACCGTCATACGAAGTAGACGGGAGGCCGTAGAGTTCGGGGCGAACCTGGTCCTTGTCAACAACGTCTTCCTCGCCGTCGTGGCGAATTCGAGCGATGTAGTGGAAGTGCCGGGTCTCCTCCTCAGGCTCCTGTTCGACTGGAGCAGCCTTGTTGTGAGTCTCGACGACCTTGGTGGTCTTGGTAACGTAAGGAACCCTGGGGTGATGTTCCAACGGAAGATTGGCAAGATCTTCTTTGCGATCAACCGATTCCAAGGGTCCTTCGTACTTGTCCGAGGCCAGGGCATAGGCAGTTGAAGGTCCAGTGACCGTAGTAGTGGTGGTAGTGGTCGTGGTGGACTTGCCCTTCTTTCCCTTGAAGAAGCCGAACTTGGTGGACGATGAGTCACGTGCCTTTCCGGCAGCGGCATCTCTCGAATCGTCGACCTCGGCAGGCAGAACACGAGCCAACAAGCGCACCTCCGGCTTCTCCTCGTCCTCCACCGGCTTGGCCGGCGATTTGACATGGAGCACGGCGGTCTTGGTGGTTTTGGTCTCGTGAGGCTCGGTGTGCTTAACCTTGACCGGCTCAGCAGGCTTGGTCTTCAGCCACGACTGTCCCGAATGGTAGACAGTGGAATGGTCCTGGATGGGAAGGTGTTCCATGTCGTCATCCCTGGCGGTGTCCTCCAGCGGACCGTCATACGAAGTAGACGGGAGGCCGTAGAGTTCGGGGCGAACCTGGTCCTTGTCAACAACGTCTTCCTCGCCGTCGTGGCGAATTCGAGCGATGTAGTGGAAGTGCCGGGTCTCCTCCTCAGGCTCCTGTTCGACTGGAGCAGCCTTGTTGTGAGTCTCGACGACCTTGGTGGTCTTGGTAACGTAAGGAACCCTGGGGTGATGTTCCAACGGAAGATTGGCAAGGTCTTCTTTGCGATCAACCGATTCCAAGGGTCCTTCGTACTTGTCCGAGGCCAGGGCATAGGCAGTTGAAGGTCCAGTGACCGTAGTAGTGGTGGTAGTGGTCGTGGTGGACTTGCCCTTCTTTCCCTTGAAGAAGCCGAACTTGGTGGACGATGAGTCACGTGCCTTTCCGGCAGCGGCATCTCTCGAATCGTCGACCTCGGCAGGCAGAACACGAGCCAACAAGCGCACCTCCGGCTTCTCCTCGTCCTCCACCGGCTTGGCCGGCGATTTGACATGGAGCACGGCGGTCTTGGTGGTTTTGGTCTCGTGAGGCTCGGTGTGCTTAACCTTGACCGGCTCAGCAGGCTTGGTCTTCAGCCACGACTGTCCTGAATGGTAGACAGTGGAATGGTCCTGGATGGGAAGGTGTTCCATGTCGTCATCCCTGGCGGTGTCCTCCAGCGGACCGTCATACGAAGTAGACGGGAGGCCGTAGAGTTCGGGGCGAACCTGGTCCTTGTCAACAACGTCTTCCTCGCCGTCGTGGCGAATTCGAGCGATGTAGTGGAAGTGCCGGGTCTCCTCCTCAGGCTCCTGTTCGACTGGAGCAGCCTTGTTGTGAGTCTCGACGACCTTGGTGGTCTTGGTAACGTAAGGAACCCTGGGGTGATGTTCCAACGGAAGATTGGCAAGATCTTCTTTGCGATCAACCGATTCCAAGGGTCCTTCGTACTTGTCCGAGGCCAGGGCATAAGCAGTTGAAGGTCCAGTGACCGTGGTAGTGGTCGTGGTGGACTTGCCCTTCTTTCCCTTGAAGAAGCCGAACTTGGTGGACAATGAGTCACGTGCCTTTCCGGCAGCGGCATCTCTCGAATCGTCGACCTCGGCAGGTAGGACACGAGCCAACAAACGCACCTCCGGCTTCTCCTCGTCCTCCACCGGCTTGGCCGGCGATTTGACATGGAGCACGGCGGTCTTGGTGGTTTTGGTCTCGTGAGGCTCGGTGTGCTTAACCTTGACCGGCTCGGCAGGCTTGGTCTTCAGCCACGACTGTCCCGAATGGTAGACAGTAGAATGGTCCTGGATGGGAAGGTGTTCCATGTCGTCATCCCTGGCAGTGTCCTCCAGCGGACCGTCATACGAAGTAGACGGGAGGCCGTAGAGTTCGGGGCGAACCTGGTCCTTGTCAACAACGTCTTCCTCGCCGTCGTGGCGAATTCGAGCGATGTAGCGGAAGTGCCGGGTCTCCTCCTCAGGCTCCTGTTCGACTGGAGCAGCCTTGGTGTGAGTCTCGACGACCTTGGTGGTCTTGGTAACGTAAGGAACCCTGGGGTGATGTTCCAACGGAAGATTGGCAAGGTCTTCTTTGCGATCAACCGATTCCAAGGGTCCTTCGTACTTGTCCGAGGCCAGGGCATAAGCAGTTGAAGGTCCAGTGACCGTGGTAGTGGTCGTGGTGGACTTACCCTTCTTTCCCTTGAAGAAGCCGAACTTGGTGGACGATGAGTCACGTGCCTTTCCGGCAGCGGCATCTCTCGAATCGTCGACCTCGGCAGGCAGGACACGAGCCAACAAGCGCACCTCCGGCTTCTCCTCGTCCTCCACCGGCTTGGCCGGCGATTTGACATGGAGCACGGCGGTCTTGGTGGTTTTGGTCTCGTGAGGCTCGGTGTGCTTAACCTTGACCGGCTCAGCAGGCTTGGTCTTCAGCCACGACTGTCCCGAATGGTAGACAGTGGAATGGTCCTGGATGGGAAGGTGTTCCATGTCGTCATCCCTGGCGGTGTCCTCCAGCGGACCGTCATACGAAGTAGACGGGAGGCCGTAGAGTTCGGGGCGAACCTGGTCCTTGTCAACAACGTCTTCCTCGCCGTCGTGGCGAATTCGAGCGATGTAGCGGAAGTGCCGGGTCTCCTCCTCAGGCTCCTGTTCGACTGGAGCAGCCTTGTTGTGAGTCTCGACGACCTTGGTGGTCTTGGTAACGTAAGGAACCCTGGGGTGATGTTCCAACGGAAGATTGGCAAGATCTTCTTTGCGATCAACCGATTCCAAGGGTCCTTCGTACTTGTCCGAGGCCAGGGCATAAGCAGTTGAAGGTCCAGTGACCGTGGTAGTGATCGTGGTGGACTTGCCCTTTTTTCCCTTGAAGAAGCCGAACTTGGTGGACGATGAGTCACGTGCCTTTCCGGCAGCGGCATCTCTCGAATCGTCGACCTCGGCAGGCAGGACACGAGCCAACAAGCGCACCTCCGGCTTCTCCTCGTCCTCCACCGGCTTGGCCGGCGATTTGACATGGAGCACAGCGGTCTTGGTGGTTTTGGTCTCGTGAGGCTCGGTGTGCTTAACCTTGACCGGCTCGGCAGGCTTGGTCTTCAGCCACGACTGTCCCCAATGGTAGACAGTAGAATGGTCCTGGATGGGAAGGTGTTCCATGTCGTCATCCCTGGCAGTGTCCTCCAGCGGACCGTCATACGAAGTAGACGGGAGGCCGTAGAGTTCGGGGCGAACCTGGTCCTTGTCAACAACGTCTTCCTCGCCGTCGTGGCGAATTCGAGCGATGTAGCGGAAGTGCCGGGTCTCCTCCTCAGGCTCCTGTTCGACTGGAGCAGCCTTGTTGTGAGTCTCGACGACCTTGGTGGTCTTGGTAACGTAAGGAACCCTGGGGTGATGTTCCAACGGAAGATTGGCAAGATCTTCTTTGCGATCAACCGATTCCAAGGGTCCTTCGTACTTGTCCGAGGCCAGGGCATAAGCAGTTGAAGGTCCAGTGACCGTGGTAGTGGTGGTAGTGGTCGTGGTGGACTTGCCCTTCTTTCCTTTGAAGAAGCCGAACTTGGTGGACGATGAGTCACGTGCCTTTCCGGCAGCGGCATCTCTCGAATCGTCGACCTCGGCAGGCAGGACACGAGCCAACAAGCGCACCTCCGGCTTCTCCTCGTCCTCCACCGGCTTGGCCGGCGATTTGACATGGAGCACAGCGGTCTTGGTGGTTTTGGTCTCGTGAGGCTCGGTGTGCTTAACCTTGACCGGCTCAGCAGGCTTGGTCTTCAGCCACGACTGTCCCGAATGGTAGACAGTGGAATGGTCCTGGATGGGAAGGTGTTCCATGTCGTCATCCCTGGCGGTGTCCTCCAGAGGACCGTCATACGAAGTAGACGGGAGGCCGTAGAGTTCGGGGCGAACCTGGTCCTTGTCAACAACGTCTTCCTCGCCGTCGTGGCGAATTCGAGCGATGTAGCGGAAGTGCCGGGTCTCCTCCTCAGGCTCCTGTTCGACTGGAGCAGCCTTGGTGTGAGTCTCGACGACCTTGGTGGTCTTGGTAACGTAAGGAACCCTGGGGTGATGTTCCAACGGAAGATTGGCAAGGTCTTCTTTGCTATCAACCAATTCCAAGGGTCCTTCGTACTTGTCCGAGGCCAGGGTATAGGCAGTTGAAGGTCCAGTGACCGTGGTAGTGGTGGTAGTGGTCGTGGTGGACTTGCCCTTCTTTCTTTTGAAGAAGCCGAACTTGGTGGACGATGAGTCACGTGCCTTTCCGGCAGCGGCATCTCTCGAATCGTCGACCTCGGCAGGCAGGACACGAGCCAACAAGCGCACCTCCGGCTTCTCCTCGTCCTCCACCGGCTTGGCCGGCGATTTGACATGGAGCACAGCGGTCTTGGTGGTTTTGGTCTCGTGAGGCTCGGTGTGCTTAACCTTGACCGGCTCAGCAGGCTTGGTCTTCAGCCACGACTGTCCCGAATGGTAGACAGTGGAATGGTCCTGGATGGGAAGGTGTTCCATGTCGTCATCCCTGGCGGTGTCTTCCAGCGGACCGTCATACGAAGTAGACGGGAGGCCGTAGAGTTCGGGGCGAACCTGGTCCTTGTCAACAACGTCTTCCTCGCCGTCGTGGCGAATTCGAGCGATGTAGCGGAAGTGCCGGGTCTCCTCCTCAGGCTCCTGTTCGACTGGAGCAGCCTTGGTGTGAGTCTCGACGACCTTGGTGGTCTTGGTAACGTAAGAAACCCTGGGGTGATGTTCCAACGGAAGATTGGCAAGGTCTTCTTTGCGATCAACCGATTCCAAGGGTCCTTCGTACTTGTCCGAGGCCAGGGCATAAGCAGTTGAAGGTCCAGTGACCGTGGTAGTGGTCGTGGTGGACTTGCCCTTCTTTCCCTTGAAGAAGCCGAACTTGGTGGACGATGAGTCACGTGCCTTTCCGGCAGCGGCATCTCTCGAATCGTCGACCTCGGCAGGCAGAACACGAGCCAACAAGCGCACCTCCGGCTTCTCCTCGTCCTCCACCGGCTTGGCCGGCGATTTGACATGGAGCACGGCGGTCTTGGTGGTTTTGGTCTCGTGAGGCTCGGTGTGCTTAACCTTGACCGGCTCAGCAGGCTTGGTCTTCAGCCACGACTGTCCCGAATGGTAGACAGTGGAATGGTCCTGGATGGGAAGGTGTTCCATGTCGTCATCCCTGGCGGTGTCCTCCAGCGGACCGTCATACGAAGTAGACGGGAGGCCGTAGAGTTCGGGGCGAACCTGGTCCTTGTCAACAACGTCTTCCTCGCCGTCGTGGCGAATTCGAGCGATGTAGCGGAAGTGCCGGGTCTCCTCCTCAGGCTCCTGTTCGACTGGAGCAGCCTTGGTGTGAGTCTCGACGACCTTGGTGGTCTTGGTAACGTAAGGAACCCTGGGGTGATGTTCCAACGGAAGATTGGCAAGGTCTTCTTTGCGATCAACCGATTCCAAGGGTCCTTCGTACTTGTCCGAGGCCAGGGCATAGGCAGTTGAAGGTCCAGTGACCGTAGTAGTGGTGGTAGTGGTCGTGGTGGACTTGCCCTTCTTTCCCTTGAAGAAGCCGAACTTGGTGGACGATGAGTCACGTGCCTTTCCGGCAGCGGCATCTCTCGAATCGTCGACCTCGGCAGGCAGAACACGAGCCAACAAGCGCACCTCCGGCTTCTCCTCGTCCTCCACCGGCTTGGCCGGCGATTTGACATGGAGCACGGCGGTCTTGGTGGTTTTGGTCTCGTGAGGCTCGGTGTGCTTAACCTTGACCGGCTCAGCAGGCTTGGTCTTCAGCCACGACTGTCCTGAATGGTAGACAGTGGAATGGTCCTGGATGGGAAGGTGTTCCATGTCGTCATCCCTGGCGGTGTCCTCCAGCGGACCGTCATACGAAGTAGACGGGAGGCCGTAGAGTTCGGGGCGAACCTGGTCCTTGTCAACAACGTCTTCCTCGCCGTCGTGGCGAATTCGAGCGATGTAGTGGAAGTGCCGGGTCTCCTCCTCAGGCTCCTGTTCGACTGGAGCAGCCTTGTTGTGAGTCTCGACGACCTTGGTGGTCTTGGTAACGTAAGGAACCCTGGGGTGATGTTCCAACGGAAGATTGGCAAGATCTTCTTTGCGATCAACCGATTCCAAGGGTCCTTCGTACTTGTCCGAGGCCAGGGCATAAGCAGTTGAAGGTCCAGTGACCGTGGTAGTGGTCGTGGTGGACTTGCCCTTCTTTCCCTTGAAGAAGCCGAACTTGGTGGACAATGAGTCACGTGCCTTTCCGGCAGCGGCATCTCTCGAATCGTCGACCTCGGCAGGTAGGACACGAGCCAACAAACGCACCTCCGGCTTCTCCTCGTCCTCCACCGGCTTGGCCGGCGATTTGACATGGAGCACGGCGGTCTTGGTGGTTTTGGTCTCGTGAGGCTCGGTGTGCTTAACCTTTACCGGCTCAGCAGGCTTGGTCTTCAGCCACGACTGTCCCGAATGGTAGACAGTGGAATGGTCCTGGATGGGAAGGTGTTCCATGTCGTCATCCCTGGCGGTGTCCTCCAGCGGACCGTCATACGAAGTAGACGGGAGGCCGTAGAGTTCGGGGCGAACCTGGTCCTTGTCAACAACGTCTTCCTCGCCGTCGTGGCGAATTCGAGCGATGTAGCGGAAGTGCCGGGTCTCCTCCTCAGGCTCCTGTTCGACTGGAGCAGCCTTGGTGTGAGTCTCGACGACCTTGGTGGTCTTGGTAACGTAAGGAACCGTGGGGTGATGTTCCAACGGAAGATTGGCAAGATCTTCTTTGCGATCAACCGATTCCAAGGGTCCTTCGTACTTGTCCGAGGCCAGGGCATAAGCAGTTGAAGGTCCAGTGACCGTGGTAGTGGTGGTAGTGGTCATGGTGGACTTGGCCTTCTTTCCCTTGAAGAAGCCGAACTTGGTGGACGATGAGTCACGTGCCTTTCCGGCAGCGGCATCTCTCGAATCGTCGACCTCGGCAGGCAGGACACGAGCCAACAAGCGCACCTCCGGCTTCTCCTCGTCCTCCACCGGCTTGGCCGGCGATTTGACATGGAGCACAGCGGTCTTGGTGGTTTTGGTCTCGTGAGGCTCGGTGTGCTTAACCTTGATCGGCTCAGCAGACTTGGTCTTCAGCCACGACTGTCCCGAATGGTAGACAGTGGAATGGTCCTGGATGGGAAGGTGTTCCATGTCGTCATCCCTGGCGGTGTCCTCCAGCGGACCGTCATACGAAGTAGACGGGAGGCCGTAGAGTTCGGGGCGAACCTGGTCCTTGTCAACAACGTCTTCCTCGCCGTCGTGGCGAATTCGAGCGATGTAGCGGAAGTGCCGGGTCTCCTTCTCAGGCTCCTGTTCGACTGGAGCAGCCTTGGTGTGAGTCTCGACGACCTTGGTGGTCTTGGTAACGTAAGGAACCCTAGGGTGATGTTCCAACGGAAGATTGGCAAGATCTTCTTTGCGATCAACCGATTCCAAGGGTCCTTCGTACTTGTCCGAGGCCAGGGCATAAGCAGTTGAAGGTCCAGTGACCGTGGTAGTGGTCGTGGTGGACTTGCCCTTCTTTCCCTTGAAGAAGCCGAACTTGGTGGACGATGAGTCACGTGCCTTTCCGGCAGCGGCATCTCTCGAATCGTCGACCTCGGCAGGCAGAACACGAGCCAACAAGCGCACCTCCGGCTTCTCCTCGTCCTCCACCGGCTTGGCCGGCGATTTGACATGGAGCACGGCGGTCTTGGTGGTTTTGGTCTCGTGAGGCTCGGTGTGCTTAACCTTGACCGGCTCAGCAGGCTTGGTCTTCAGCCACGACTGTCCCGAATGGTAGACAGTGGAATGGTCCTGGATGGGAAGGTGTTCCATGTCGTCATCCCTGGCGGTGTCCTCCAGCGGACCGTCATACGAAGTAGACGGGAGGCCGTAGAGTTCGGGGCGAACCTGGTCCTTGTCAACAACGTCTTCCTCGCCGTCGTGGCGAATTCGAGCGATGTAGCGGAAGTGCCGGGTCTCCTCCTCAGGCTCCTGTTCGACTGGAGCAGCCTTGGTGTGAGTCTCGACGACCTTGGTGGTCTTGGTAACGTAAGGAACCGTGGGGTGATGTTCCAACGGAAGATTGGCAAGATCTTCTTTGCGATCAACCGATTCCAAGGGTCCTTCGTACTTGTCCGAGGCCAGGGCATAAGCAGTTGAAGGTCCAGTGACCGTGGTAGTGGTCGTGGTGGACTTGCCCTTCTTTCCCTTGAAGAAGCCGAACTTGGTGGACGATGAGTCACGTGCCTTTCCGGCAGCGGCATCTCTCGAATCGTCGACCTCGGCAGGCAGAACACGAGCCAACAAGCGCACCTCCGGCTTCTCCTCGTCCTCCACCGGCTTGGCCGGCGATTTGACATGGAGCACGGCGGTCTTGGTGGTTTTGGTCTCGTGAGGCTCGGTGTGCTTAACCTTGACCGGCTCAGCAGGCTTGGTCTTCAGCCACGACTGTCCCGAATGGTAGACAGTGGAATGGTCCTGGATGGGAAGGTGTTCCATGTCGTCATCCCTGGCGGTGTCCTCCAGCGGACCGTCATACGAAGTAGACGGGAGGCCGTAGAGTTCGGGGCGAACCTGGTCCTTGTCAACAACGTCTTCCTCGCCGTCGTGGCGAATTCGAGCGATGTAGCGGAAGTGCCGGGTCTCCTCCTCAGGCTCCTGTTCGACTGGAGCAGCCTTGGTGTGAGTCTCGACGACCTTGGTGGTCTTGGTAACGTAAGGAACCGTGGGGTGATGTTCCAACGGAAGATTGGCAAGATCTTCTTTGCGATCAACCGATTCCAAGGGTCCTTCGTACTTGTCCGAGGCCAGGGCATAAGCAGTTGAAGGTCCAGTGACCGTGGTAGTGGTGGTAGTGGTCATGGTGGACTTGCCCTTCTTTCCCTTGAAGAAGCCGAACTTGGTGGACGATGAGTCACGTGCCTTTCCGGCAGCGGCATCTCTCGAATCGTCGACCTCGGCAGGCAGGACACGAGCCAACAAGCGCACCTCCGGCTTCTCCTCGTCCTCCACCGGCTTGGCCGGCGATTTGACATGGAGCACAGCGGTCTTGGTGGTTTTGGTCTCGTGAGGCTCGGTGTGCTTAACCTTGATCGGCTCAGCAGACTTGGTCTTCAGCCACGACTGTCCCGAATGGTAGACAGTGGAATGGTCCTGGATGGGAAGGTGTTCCATGTCGTCATCCCTGGCGGTGTCCTCCAGCGGACCGTCATACGAAGTAGACGGGAGGCCGTAGAGTTCGGGGCGAACCTGGTCCTTGTCAACAACGTCTTCCTCGCCGTCGTGGCGAATTCGAGCGATGTAGCGGAAGTGCCGGGTCTCCTCCTCAGGCTCCTGTTCGACTGGAGCGGCCTTGGTGTGAGTCTCGCCTTGGTGTGAGACAACCTTGGTGGTTTTGGTAATGTAAGATATCCTAGGGTGATGTAAAGGCAGATTGGCAAGGTCTTCTTTGCGGTCAACGGATTCCAAGGGTCCTTCGTACTTGTCCGAGGACATGACATAGGCAGTTATGTGGCCAGAGGTAGTAGTTGTCTTACTAGACGAAGCTGCACGGTTAACTTCTTCCGATTCTCTATTAGATGTACTTGGACGTTGAGATGATGCATCATTCGAAGGCAGAATTCGTGTCAGAAGGCGATAGTTTGGTCTCTCAGCTCTATCTCTGGTGCTGTCTTTCCCAGTGTAGTAAACGGCAGAGTGTTCATTTAAATTTGCAGGCACTAAGTCACGTACACGTCTAATTTGGGCAGTGGGTTCTCCCTGACTTGCATGAAAGACATAATTGGCAGGGTCAATTTCAGCTACGTCTTCTATACCGCTATGTCGGTATCGGCTAATACGAACTCGATCACTCTCTCCAGAGTGGTGCAAGTCTACGAAGAAGCGAATCGGGTGAGGGTTCAGCTCGTCGATGGGCTCTAGCGTCTCAACCGCAGGGACTCCATTCCGCGGCGCGTAGCGAACAATCCGGACCGTCGGCTCCTCAGGTGGTTCGTTGTAGAAGCCTCGATGGTACAATTGCACAGATTGCTGGATAGGGATGTGGTCCAAATCCGCATAACGCGCAGTGTTGGGC
The DNA here is from genome assembly GCA_964057215.1 of Oscheius myriophilus. Classification (NCBI taxonomy): domain Eukaryota; kingdom Metazoa; phylum Nematoda; class Chromadorea; order Rhabditida; family Rhabditidae; genus Oscheius; species Oscheius myriophilus. Next base: position 1,897,551 of record OZ059902.1, on the reverse strand, counting down.
AGTGCGCGCTGTTGGTCCAGCGGCTCGTGGAAAGACACAAGCCGCACGCGCTCAGAGCTGTCTTCAGAAGCGCGGCTCACGCCAAACAGGTTACGCCGCGCTGATGTGTGTCTGTAGAGTACTTCGCCGCGAGCCGACGAGGCACTCCACTCATTAGGCGAAACGGCTCCCGAAGAATACGGAGAGCGAAGCGACGACCGCTCGGAGAGGTAATAAGCAGCCGATGTGGGCGTTTCAACAGGCGTGTAGACAAGCTCGTCGTCCGAGTCAAGCGGTGTACCCACCTTTCCGTTCGTAGATCCCGCTCTCTTCGCACTGCCGATCTCGTAAGAAACGCCCGGGGAGACAGTAGGCTGAAAATAAGCATGTAATATTCCAATCGAAAAGGGAAAAAAATACAGTTGTGCATATAGTGCCCACCAACACTATAGCTGTCGCCAAATTGGAATCATGCCAATAACATTAGAATGTCCCAGTGATCCTCTGTTAATATTGAAATTCGTAGTCTAATCAGTCGTCGACAGAGCATGCTTTGCATGTTTTCGCAATTAACATATGATTTCATTTTGGCGACAGCTATATGTGGGTGGTTTTTGAGTGAGAATATTCTGATGTTGATATAGTCCTAGCCAATTCCAGTCCCTCCTCATTTTGGGCACTACGTACTCCATTTTCGGCGGCACGGTATTTTCCTTCATTACGGTATCTCAACTTGGCTGATTGAATCAATTTTTTACTGCTTTGTAATGTTTCATTGATAATGTTCTAAAATATTGTTTTTTTTTTTGAGTTTCTTTTAAAACTGGCTTTTTTAAAAGGCATAGCCGCTGAAACAGAAAACCGGCGGCTTTTTCAGCCTCCGCCGCGCGCAGGCGGTAGCGAGTTCGCCTATTAGCCAGACGTCTTTCCAAGGCCGCGGGTTCGATTCTTGGGCCTTCATTTTAAGGTTTTCGGTATGGGACATTTCATTTGCAACGCGAAAGTTTACTGTATCCCTCTGTTATTGCGTCAAATAGACGGAACCATACTTGGTCAACTTCCGCGAGTAGCGGCCGTGGGGGTGTCGCAATTTGAGGTTTTGCCCAATTTTTGTAAAGGGAGGGGGCCCGCTGCAAATTTTAGACGGTTTTGGTAATAAAGGGGGCTGTCGTGAAATCACCCCCCGCGGTGGGTTGCCCAGGTATGGACGGAACTAGGATTGGCGAAGACTATATTCGAATAACCCATTATTACATCAAATTAGTGCGCTCCAAAGGGGCGTGGCCACTTTTCGTTATTATTATTTTGGGTCATGTTTTAACTAAGCATGGCAAAATTTGTGACCCAGAAAATTTTGGAAACCAGCAGGCCCGAAAATTTTTTTTTGGTGTTATTTGTGATTTTTAAATTGAAATAAGGTATAAACGTTTGCTAGGGCTTGGGCCGTGCCGTGAAACATCTGGGAAAGGGCCGGACCCTTGCAATGGATGGTTTTAACTTTCGCGGGAGGGTTGTTTAATTGAAGTGTCCAACTTAAATTCACCCTTAGAAAAATCCCCTTAACTTTAATGCCTAACAATAAGTCTAAAATTTGGGTAATCCCTAACATTAACATCTAACCCTCGTTAACATTGGAAACTTAAGTTTGGGGGCCTAAAAATTGAATAATTCGTTCAAAGAGATCCATAATAGACTATACATTGTCAAGCTCCGCTATAAGCGGCGGTAGAGCCGTCGCAATTTTAAGTTTTGTTGAAGAAGGGGGTCGTCGCAAAAATTTTTTTTTAAAACTTTTGGTAGTAGAAGGGGCTGTAATAAAACGGACGGACACAAGTGAGTGGTAGCCCAAGTATGTACTAGACTGATTTTCAACAACAAAAAATTACCCAAAATGGGATATGAAAGACAGCAAAACTTTTCAAACGCGTGGGGAGCAGGGATTGGCGAGGGGTAAAAAAACAAATTCATCAAAACTAACCGAGGGAATTTTTCCTTCGCGACCCAAGGTAGCAGATTTGTCATCGTGCACCGGTATGTTCTCTTTGTTCACTGAAAATAATCGTGAAAATTGAATATCTGTGACGACAGTACCGTTGTCGCAGGACTGAGTGAGGCGGCCCGGCGTGCTGGTCCTCTGCGTGGTTCCGGTGGGATGATCGAACATCTGCGAGGCCATCTTCGTCTGGAACTGGGTGCGTCCCTGGTAACGGAAACGGGTGGATCCCCAGCGGAAGAGGCCTCCCTTCGGCTTGTCCTCGGGCTGAATAAGGCTGAAATGAAGAATTATAACGATCCACACAGAAAACTAACCGGAAGAAAGTGTGGTGTTCGACTCCGCACTTCCAGATCCTCTTCGCGGAGAGGTAGTCGCGGACTTTGTAAACTAGCGTGGTTTCCTTCTTCTTGTCGAGCTAAAATATCGATTCCAAACCAAAATCTCATTAAAAACGCACCTCTCCTGCCTTGAGTTTGACGGAGAACGCGCTCTTGCGGTAGCTGATCTTGACGATGTTCTGCCAGGAGAATCGGTGCATTCTGATGGTGTCCTTGTAGATGTTGATGCCGGAGGCACAGACTCCGATTAAAACTTCCTGATGTTGACTGTCCTTAAATCATCAAATTTAGTAAGCCATTGAGATTGAATGACTACCGTTGCACTGAAGACGAAAACGCCGTACATGCTCAGCTGCTTGCAGGTGTCGAGATACCTGGCCTCGGCTTCGGAGGCAGTCAGACCCCTGAAAATTCGCATTATAGTTTTAGCTAAAAACTATTTCGAAGCATCGTGCCAAAACATTGATGTTGTTTCGTGGCATAATGACACTGGCATTTAGAATACTCAGGCTTGTGCTCATACCTCGGGAATCTTACTTACTCCAGATTAAGGGTAGATGCCCAGAAAATGGAGAAGTCAAAGGGTATTAGCCAATTTTTTTTCGCAAAACAAAGCTCAGAGGGCCGACATAGTAGGGGGATACATAAATAAGCTATCTGTGGGGTCCGTTTTATGCGACCCCCCACAATACAAATGAGATGTGTGACGCGAGTCCCCCCAAAAACAAAATTAGCCTAGGCGCGACTCCCAAAACCAAAAATCCCGGTCGATTTTTCCTAAAGGGGTCCTTATTTTTGGCCACTTTTCCAATTTTTTGAGGCATATTTAAGCATTTAACCCATACTTGGCCAACTTCCGCGAGCCGCGGTCGTCAGGGTGCCGTAATGTGACTTTTCCCCAATACTTGTAAAGGAATGGGACCCGTCCAAACTTTGAAACGTTTTTCAAATCAAAGATGAACAAGCACCCGTAGATTCGGTAGAGGGGGTCGCGCCCAGTCTAATTTCATATTTGGGGGCCTCGCGCCACACGTCTCATTTGTATTGTGGGGGTCGCGCAAAACAGACCCCACAGATAGCTTGTTCATGTATGTTTTTGATAGAAGGGGCTGTCGGAAAAGAGAGACCCCACGGTCCGTTGACCACGTGCTATTTAACCCCATGTTTTTAAGGTTAGCCATGGGTGCTTCCGTGTCTTTCCTTTTTTAAAGTTTTATTACAAAGGGGTACATCAACCGTAATAATGACGTCATTTTTGCCCCCTATTGACACCCGGCTGACACCAAATACGGTCTATCGATTCTTGGGATATTGTCTTTGTATAAAACTTTGTAATTACGAACTTTTGCCCAACCCTGTTACCGTTGAACAACAAAACTTTCAAGCAACGAAATCTTACTTCTGTTCGCGATGGAGTTCCTTGACCTTCTCCAGATTCTGCTCCTCCTTCATGCTCGGCACAAACTGCGCCTCTCTGAGGTATTTCTCGTACTCGGCCGACGAATCCGCGTCGCCGTACTCGGCCTGGGCAATACAAGCCGCCAATAGAGCATGTGTGGGGATGGTGGCCGGAAGTCTAAAAGAAAAGATTGAAAAGTTCCCCAAAAAATCGGGTTCTACCTCGCAGTAGCAATGTCTTTCCTGAGCTGCAGGAACAGATTGTAGCGGGCGTTGTCATCATTCAGCGTCGATGGTGCGGTCGGATAGAACTTGACCTCGAATGAGAATTCCCAAGGAAGGCCTAAAATGCAATACAAAAAGGAGGCAAGGGGGAAATCACCTTTAAGCTGTCTGAGAATCTTCTTGTCGTTGTACAGCCAGTGCCTGATCCCCTGCTCGTCGTAGAAGCACAGAGAGAAGTACTCGCGCTCCTCGATCGACAACTCCGTGCTGGCCAAAGTGAACAGAACGTCTCCATCCGAACCGCGCTGCAAAAAAAACCATTAGGAATATAGGCATAACTACGGACATAATTACGGACTACGGTTCAAACCAAAAAGAGTCATTCCTAGATTCATACCTCTGGAGTGCAGGGAGGAAAATCGAAAACTCGCCCTATCTGCCCAAAAAAGTGAAATATGCACTAGCCCTTAAAAAAACCGAGCAGTGAAGAATCAAGAAATGTGAAGCGTAAACCAATGTCCGACCGCAACCAGCATCACAACGTTTCAAAGTGAAAATCTATCGTTACGTTATGTGTAGGGCATCGGACACGTGACGCTTAAGGGATCTGGTTTTCATTGGGGGGGGGGGGGGGTTGCTTGGTGTGTGGGAAGGGGCTGGGTGGAGCCACTTCCTTTGAGGGGTTTGGTTTTTTCTACCCCACCTTACAGTGGGGTATGGTTTAGGCAGTGACATTTAGTTCGGGGAAGGGGGGGGGGGGGCTGGGTGATGAAAGGGGGTACGATTACGATATATTCGAGTTAATAAACTGATGTGCCCCTCTTCACCCTGAGGCATAACAATTGGTTCATTATTATAAACTTGTGAATGCTGCTTAATAAATGTATTTTATTTATCCTTACACCTCAAAAGCTGAGGTACACACCCGAAAACACCCCATATTCCACCATATTTCGCGATGGATCATGTTCTAATAGTGTTTTCAAAGACATAGGTGCTATGCGTTGTCTTTAGAAACAGATTTTACTGCCGCGTACTTATGATTCATTAGTTGTTTCCAACGGAAAGTACAAGAACAGTGCCAAAACATCACGAGAGGTGTAATCAGGAATGTTGCGGAACACGAGGGAATGCCCCGTAAAAACAAAACGGGTTTCTCTGGTGATTACAAGACCAAACATTTAGCAAAACTATCAATTATTCAAATAGGCCTTTGTAAGCAACGGTACTCTTACTACTATACCCTTCTATCCAGGTCACCTAGTTACATAATTCTCCGCAATCTGCGGAAAACTAGGCGAGAATTACCATTTGCACGTGAATATGACCCATTCGCACCCTATAAACAGCCCTAGACGGTGTTAATAACCCTGTGACGTAAAAGGAAAATGGGGGTTAGCCGTGGGTCATAACTTCCTTTTTTCAAAGTATTACAAGGGAAGGTGCGTGAACGGTCACAATACCGTTATTTTGGGCCCTACTGACACCCGGCTGGCACAAAATATGGCACAAAAAGGATGGGGGTTATTACGTATTTTTTTTGTTGTTGATTTTAATTAACAATTTCCACTTACATGCAGTTCGAAGTCTTTGCTGGTTCCGTTCAGCATGTGCACCTTGGCCGCCTGCATCTTGGGATCACGGCGGGACAGCGTGTTGGCGGTGGAAGCCTCGCCTTCAGGGTCTCCGCTCTTACCCATTTGCTCTGAAAATCTACTGTTAGCAGAGAGAAATACGTGGAAGAGAGGTAATTTGAGAGAGAGAGAGAGAGAGAAAGAGAGAGAGAGGGAGAGAGGGAGAGAGAAAGAGAGAGAGAGGGAGAGAGGGAGAGAGAGAGAGAGATATGGGGGGAGGGGAAAATGTAGGAGAGGCCGCAGCAGTTTAGACGCGAGAGCAGATGACTAAATAGCAGTTCGCGCTCAGCCGAGCGGGTGACTCAGCTGCTAGAAAAAGAGTATAAAATCGATGATGAAGAGACATAATCGTTTGCAGAAATGTCACACGGTTGCCGAAAGATCAACGGCCGTTTAGGAAGATACAGTAAATCGGACAGGAAAACTTCTAAAACGGCATGAGTTTAAAAAGAACAGTAAGTGGGCTTTAGAAAGTTTGGTATTCATTTTGTGCAAAACACTATAGCGGCACTGACAGTGTGAGAAAAAAAATTTAAATTTTTAATTACATATAGCTCATTTCCAATCCGAAAAGTATTATGATTGTCCTGCAGACACTAAATCGGAAACGGGACATGTCTAAACTCAAAGGGACAGTTTGGTGGATCAAATCTACCGTAACCACTAGATTCGGTGGTAAACACAGAAGTTAGTTCCGTGAGAATGATCACACGATGAGCGGACTGAGGGGCCCGTCGGACAAAAGAAAATTTTATATTTTGTATAATCGGCATTTTCTTGCGCCTCGCGCGGCCGTGCGGTCGGTCCCTTCGCCGCTCTCCCAACCGGGCCTGGATTGCCCGCCCTCAAGCCGGAGTGGAGCCCCGTGAGGACGTAGCTCCAACCAAATGGATCACCGAAGTCGTCTACAGTTCCCCGACCGTCCCAGAGACCAGAGAAGACGCTGCTTCCCGCAAGGAGAGCTGTACCAACTTGGCCAGAAGGCACTTGAAGCCGAATCAACGGAATATGGGATCAACAAGTCAACGTCGTGGGATTGAAGCCGGCAACTGTGATTCATTCTGGCGGTTCAGGGTAGAACCCTAGAGAATAAACCGTATGTATGTATATATAATCGTTACAACAATTTATTTAAACCATTTTAAACGACATCGTAGTGCTTTTTATTAACAATAAGTAAAAAAAGGTATTCAAAAAAGAAGTTGAATACTGGTGGTGGGTAATTTGAATTACTGAACCAGGGTAAAAGGAGGGCCAGCTGGGCCGTGAGTACACGACCGACACCCCCGGAAATTACCAGAAAGCACGGTTTCTGCCTAGAAAGCGACCTCGGCAATATATTCGTCGGATTATGGCTTTCTGTGCTTCGACATGTACTTTTTTTTTTAATTTTAATGAAAAACTTCTAACATGGGCTCCAAATATTAATAAAGAAATTAGACGGAAACACACATTGTCAAGCTCCGCCATAAGCGGCGAGGGGGTCGTCGTAATTTTAAATTTTAGTCCGCCGCAAATTTTGGAAACTTTTTGCAATAGAAGGGGCTGTCGCAAAATTGACACCCGCAGTGGGTTGCCCAAATGTGATGAGGGGTCTCTGTATTTTTTTTCTATCTCGTTCAGGAATGAATCAATCAGCCAATTTCGACAAAAGTACCCACAATTAGATTAGAACGATAACGCAAGGAAGGCAACAACATTTAAAGAAGGAAGACAGAACCGGATCAGCGGGAACACAAATTCCACGGCGGTGATTGGAAAGTACACGGGGGAGTGATGTAAACACGCCTACTATCATGTCGAACTAGCAGCAGCGCGATATAAACACGGCGAGTGGAGTGTGTGTGAGTGCCTCATCGCATATTTAACAGAAACCGGCGGTGGTCGGTCACAAACGCCGCTGCTGGAGGTGAGGAAACACCACAAACAACGTGACACCGGGAGGAAAACAAGGATTCAGAGGAGGAATCAATCAACGGTGACGAGGGACAGATGGAAGAGTGCAAAAATCGAGCGGACCGCCATTAATTCAAAGGAGGGTGATTCGGGCGGGAGTTTTTTCTTCAAAGAGGACCTTGAACTTTCCTTGTGAAATCGACATTTTCGACGTGTTTTGAGCGGATTTACGAGCTTCTGGTTGCATTTATTTCGTCTCGGGGGCACAAACAACTGATTCTGTTTACTCAAGCTACCGCCTGTGTGCCAGACGGGTCCAGGTCAGTTGGAAGCACCGCTTACGACACATAAGCCAAATTATGAGGTGAACGTTGTTCTGCGGGAAATTATGGCGTTCCGGATCAAGAAAAAAGCTCTAAGACCAAGATCAAATCCTCGTTGTATCGAATTCGACTGGCTATTAAAGGGTAGACAGTCATAATTAGGCGCTTGGTTAAAAATGGCTTGAAAAAATAATGGTAGGCTTTCACTGCCACATAGACACAATTTGGGGGAGGGGGCTTACGCTATCGAGCCCCCAAACGTTCCCTTTCCACCCATGTAGACAATCCTAACGGGGCGACATGTTAGAAAACGGGCCGACCAAACTTGTCTATAATTGAATATCCACCGTTATTTTCGGTTGAAGGGTAAGCCAAACGAGATTTCTCCAGCGTGGGGGCGGCATGTACATTGTGGGGGTTGCACAAAACTACCCCCACCAGTATTTGTTCAAGTATGGCGAGAACCATGCCGAAGCAAATTTCATGTTCTCTTATGAGCAAAACAGGCGTCTCCCAGCATCTCGAAGAGCACTTCTATAGAATCGGATTGCACTTTGCGTGTCAAACGAAAAAACAACCGAAAATAACACTGCTGATCGGAAACTTCCAATTTACTCTGGCATTCGGAAAACAAGAGAAAACTGTCCGTGACGTTCAAAAAATACAGCCAAGACTAGATTTCCACCGAAATGACAAGAATTGCTATCGAAATCTCATAAAACGGGTCCGAAAATAGCACAACTCGCAGTAAAGAACTGCATCTCGGCCGGCCACTCGAATCTTCGAGGAAAACACAGGACAATGCGCCATAAAGGAAGCGTTGGAGAAAAAATTAGCGCCGACTGTTGCTGTGCAGAGCGCGGCCAGGCGGCGATCGGCAAAACAGTACACTCAAAATCAAAACAACGGACATGCTGTCGCATCGGCAGGCATTGGGTGGTGATACGAGAAGATCCTCCGGTAAACAAGGTGAATGGAATTGCACCGAGAGGACAGGAATCGGAGATTATGGCGGGAATCGAGGAGGAAAACAATTGAGATGGAATATGATCGCAAACGGATGAGTTTGGTTCATATACATGTTTTGAATTCTTTTTTACTTTTTTTACGAAAATGTAGTACAATTTTGAATTCTTTGAAAATACATTTTTTAAAAAGTTAAATTTCGGATAAAAGTTTGAACCTCTGATGCTTTCAGGGGTGCTTTCCGGCCGGCTCGTGAGGCGAACACAACTATCAGTCAAAAATGCAACCAAAGCGACCGGGCTTATCACGTCTTTATGCTCTGAAAACACTCGTTTAGGGCGAAATAAATATTTGCCGTGCGATCGATGGCTGCAGCCGTTGCAGACAACAATTTGCCGAGGGATTTAATTGAAAACGTAGAGTGGTGGTCACAAAGCCAGCCCAGTCAGCCGCAACTGGCAGCATTTCGAATTCGCCTCGTCGAAACGAGACGATGCCTCCCCCGAAATCGATAAGTACTCGGGGGAGAGCAAGGACACCAGCCCCCAAAAAGGAGAGAATTGCGGCGGATTTCCTCAATTACGAGCGGATTCTCTGTGTTCGCGAGAGCGCCGCCGATTCAATTGGCGCCGTCTCTCTCGGAAGGGAAACAGCAGAGCAGAAGACCGGAGGACAACAAAACAGCGACGAAAATACAATTGGTCGCTGTTTGCGACCAGATATAGACACGTGGTACTTTGGGGAGAGGGGGTCGCAAAAAGTGCCCCCCAACTTTTTGGGGGACACTTTTTGGCAACCGCCATCCCATACACTTTTTGCGAGGGGTTCCAAATAAGTTAGTACGTTTCCCACAAACAAAGTCTGCCCGAAACAGCCTTGAGAGCGTGAAAAGGCACACATAAAGAAGGGCAATAAAGCGCCGGTTCGTCAGTTTAAAACGCAACGGCTGCGGAACCACATGTCGCAACTGATTTCAATTAGCGGACGGGTAAACAAGGAAAAATAAATTGCAACCAGGCGCAATATGAGTCAGAACTCACGGAGGTTTTTGAAATAGGCGCCTGCTTTCCCAATATGAGTAAAAGCAGGCCGCCTTTCTGCAACATGCCCCAGGGGCATTAACCGGAGGAAAAAGCGATTCCCGAAATTCAGATAAACCCTGGTTATCCTGTCCAGTTCAATAGAAAACACATTTTCTTGAAAACCCAACTCTGTGGCTGGACTCAGGGGCGAGACAAAGTTTGTAATTACAAACTTATCATGGCAATAGGGGTGGTCAGAAAAATCAATCAATACCCCCCAAAATAGACTGAATTTGCATGAAAATCAAGCGAAATCAGTTTTTTCTTCAAAGTAAATTTCTTCCAAGAGGATGGGGTGCAGTCAAAAAAACCTGGGGCTGGGCCGTAAAAAAAAATTCGCCCTTGCCATCGTTGGGTGCAGTAGAATCGAACCTCTTCTTGAGGGTTTAGTGGTTGCTCTTCGGTGAACCTTGAATAACAAACACCGTTTCCACGAGGAAAAGGGCCAAATGGCTCTGCAGACCCGAGAAAAAGGGCGTCAGGTTGTAGCCAGTGGACAGTTGTGTTTGTCCCGTGTGCCGATTGGCGTGCTGCGGGGCGGATGCATGCATTCCACTACTAGCCGCCGCGGGGCTGACAACACGTCGCAGGGGGAACGAGAGGTGGATTAGAGCCCTTCAGGACTCGCATCCAACACCCTCTCTCTTCCAAATAACGAATCGCCAATATAGATCGATGAAAGTTCGAGAGGGGGCGCGTCGGGCGGAAATAATTGCGTTAAAACAGCAACGCGATGTGGGGAGAATCCCGCGAGCGGAACTGGTTCCAACGCTACTTCGTATAACCGAAGAGGAGAGATTCCGCCTGTTTCCACATTTACGTGTTTTTGTGCGGATGCGCAAAACAGGTGGAACAAACAAGGCGAGCTGGGGCGGATCGAGAGGATTAGACTTGCGAGAGGCCGGCGTAAATTGGGAGAGTTGCGCTGCACTTCTCTGGCAAGGAATGACCAAACAGCGGTCAGGGCAATGCAGGAGGCAATAGTTCCAGGATTTTATTGAGTTCTTCAGAGGAGATTCGTACCAAGAGGGGGTCTGTGGTACAAAAAACCCATCGATCCACAAAAAATCGATCATTTCAAATAAAAATCAATCGATATCATAGCATTTCCCCCTCAATAATCGAGGGTTCAAAGGTTGTCTTGCACCGAGCTCGATACAGAAGTTTGCAACTATTTTCCGCTCGAGCCGCTAGAGTTCGGTTTGAATAAATAGGAAAATCCAAGGATTTCCACGTATAAATGTTGCGTTCCGTTATTTGATCAATAGTGAAATAGCGAGTAGCGAAAATAGAGTATTACAAGCTATAAGCCTGCGCAACAGCCACGAAAACCATCGTAATCGTTAACCTATCTCACTTTCTAAGGGAGTTTCAGTCCACCCGGGTTCGTAAACCTTCGAAAATGACTGTTGCGAGAAGAAGAACCCAGCATTTTACGTTTCTGGGAGGACTAAGACGACTTCAGCTATCATTTTGAATGAGCAATGTATTTGGGGGAAATCGAAGCAGCCAGACATTGGAATTGGCAGTTCGCGCATTTCATGAATCGGTGAATGTTCAGCCTGAGCATACTCACAAGGAAAAAAAATACTACAGTTTTCATGTGATTGTGTTGATTTTACACACTCACTGCTAGCAGTTTCTAACAGGTTTATCCCATTGGAGGTGAAAAAAATTTCGACCTTGGAGGCTTGAAAAGTGTGAAAAGCGGTGAAAAAGTATTGATAGGAAATAAGCGGAGTTCGACAAAATGTGGTTCCAGTGCGACTTTAAGAGCACTGAAGCTAACTGTGACAGAAGGTAAACGGGTTATCCCAATTCCGAAACGAGCTGTCATGTTGACACCATTTCAATGTTGCTGACAGCTGGCTGTAAGGAAGTTTCCGTAAAACACTCACAAAGAATATCAATTTTAGTGTATTTACTACGGTAAATCAGCCATTCACCGGGGTAAGCAGACTCAAGGGAAAATAAACCCGCCCCGGCGGAAGTGGGTCGTAAACGAATGACGGAGGCTCACGCAGACAAATTACAACCCGATTTCAATGGGTAAACAAGGTGTTTCTAGGCGGAAGCTTCCGTGGAGAGTGTTGCTTTGGCGAAAAGAGTGCGACGCGGCGGAGGGATCGGTTGACTAGTTCGCGCGCGCACACTGCCACAGCCCTCTCCTCCCTATTATGCATTGCGCAACACACGCAAACCAAACACGCCGGCATCTGAAATAGACTGGGGGAGGAAGGAATAAAGACCCCGGATGGAAGCGCGCGGGCGGCGAAAAGTGTCGCAGTCAATCACGGCGAGAGTGATTCATCATTGTGATGACAGAGGAAATGTCAAATGGAGGAAGGGCGTGGTTTTAGGAGGAAAACAGCGGCCCAAAGGCTGTAGCTAAAAAAAAATTAAGAGCCCTGAGCATACCTGGGCAACCTACCGCGGGGGTCAATTTTGCGAGGCCCCCTTCAATTGTTGAAAGCGTCGAAAATTTGCGACGGGTCTCCTTTTCTAAGAAAAAGTGCCGGAAACTTAAAATTGCGACGCCCCTACCGCCCCATATTGGGGAGCTTGCCCATGTATGGCCCTGAGGCACTGGAGGCAGTGTTTGTTACACATAGGTGTCTAGATTCATAGTACTCACAGTTCCAAGTACACGCGATAGAGTATACCATGAAATTAAATTAATTTAAATAACAAAATAGACAAATTAGTAATAAGAATAAGCACATAGCTAAGTTTGAAACATAGCTTTGCCACTAGCCTTGCGCAAAGTGAAGCGTCTTTTCGCCAGCGCTGTAAACCGCGAATGCCATGCGATATTTTGATTTCGCGCAAAGATAACGAACGCATATCACACGGATCGACGAGATAACGACATGACTAATACATCTGGGAGACATGATTGCGTCTTGGAGACAGCTGGGTGGTAGCTTCGATTCCAGCGTGGGAAAACGAACGCCCAGAGGAATCGAATTATAAGTTTGGTGATTATTAGCACATCACGAAACTCTTACAACTATATTTTGAGTAAAAGAAACAGTACATAACCCATTAGAAGGCTTTAAAACACACAAACCTGAAGATCAGACCAGCCTGCTTCTAGCCCGTTTCTGGAGGTTCAAAACCAAATTCCAGTTATTAAACACCAATTAAATGTAATTAATAATCGATTTCAACAATTTAAATACCATGAAAGTCCACAAATCAATCAATAACGCCAATGAAATGGATGTAAACAAAATTCAAAAATATTTTTGAACTGCGGTTTAAAGGACTGCCGCGTCTGAAAGATTGCGAATGGGGCGCGTTTCACAACTCGTCATTTTTGCTCAAATTTTGAAAAATGTTTTTTCTTGCCTTTTTTGGTTTTTAGGGGGGGATTTCGAAATATTAAATTGACCTTGAAGGTAATTAAAAATAATATTTTAATTTTTAACACCCCACTTGCCCAGGAAGTTCTCACGTTACGTTTCCCGATAGCTTTTAATTTTTTTCTCGTTTAGCATGGTTCTGGCAAAGGAGTTGGGTAAATTTGCCTCTGCGAAGGATGATGAGTTGGAGAAGCGCGTCTGGATGGTCTCCTGGAATCACAACGGCACCCTGCTGGCCAGCTGTGGCGAGAACAAGGCCGTCCATGTGTGGAAGTACCACAAAGATTCGTCAGGTTGGGTTAATTTCGTATTATTGATTAATTATATTTTAAATTTTATAAATCGCCATGTGGAATGCGAAATTTGCAATCGAATTGGTCGATTTAGTACCCACTCGTTGTTCTCTCAGGCGGTTGGGACCATACCACGTATTTTTTGTGCCAAACATGCTTAAAATGGTGAAAGCCAATATGTTTTATTGCCTTGTACATAATAAATAAGTCATTCGTTCCAATTTAGTGCTCCCCATGCTGGACAAGAGCTCCTCTATCGACGATTCCCACTCGCGCGCCGTTCGTTGTGTGAATTTCTCCCACTGTGGGAAATTTCTCGCCTCGGCCAGTTTCGACGCCTCCATCGTCGTCTACGAGCTCCAGGATGGCGATTACATGGAAGTCAACAAGTTGGAAGGCCACGAACACGAGGTATTTCTTTTTTTTCTTTTTTTTTTACCCAGGAAATGCGTATAAATACCTTTTTTCAGGTGAAATGCTGCGCCTTTTCGCCCAGCGACGAGTTTCTCGCCTCTTGCAGCCGTGACAAGTCGGTCTGGTTCTGGCAAAGTCAGTTTCTAACGAAAGTTTCATGATTTTCTTGGTTTAGTGGACGAAGACGACGATTTCCAAGTGTCTTCGATTCTCCAGCCCCACACCCAGGACGTGAAAATGGTCTGCTGGCATCCTTCAGCAGAGGTACGTTTGACTCTCACGGCCTTTTGTTGGAAATAATAAGAATTTTTTTTGAACTATTTGAAATAATAATAAATCGTGAAATATACTCCCAAAACTCATCTTATAAACATAATTTTGAGTTTCAGCTCCTGGTTTCCTGCAGCTACGACTACTCGATTCGATTTTTCCGTTACGACGGAGAAGACTGGATCACCCAGCAGAAAATAGACGCCGTGGGTTCTTTCTTTGCATTGCATTTCCTTGTTTTTAACTTTCAGGCGCATGAAGGCACGGTGTGGTGTGCGGATTTCGACGCGGAAGGCAACCGGCTGGTTACTGTAGGAGAAGATCGAGCTGTTAAGGTTAGCAGACAAAAACGAGTGCGAGATCGGTAGTTTTCATTTGAGGCGAAGCTTACCCGGACACGGTACGGAAGGGGGCTCAAAAAGTAAAGCCCCGCAAATAGAAGGGGAGCCCAAAAATTAACGCCCCTCGTTTTTACAAAGTTTCTACACTAAGCAGCTTCACAAAACCAAGGTCCCGCAAGTACCGCGAGGCCAGGTATGATTTTAGCCCAGCACTGGTCGCAAGTATTTCGAAACATATTTCACAGGGTTCTCAATTGACGGCCTGGCTCGACGGTCCGGGCCGAGGAATTTTTGGGGACGGCCCGGCCCGGGTATGATAAATAAAATTTTAATTTTTGTATAAATCGGTACAATAATTTTTAAAACTGCTTTAAATAACTCAAAAATGCTTGTTACTAACATATAAGTTAATATTAGTTGTACAAAAAAGAATGTCACCGACCGGGATCGAACCCTGGTCGTGTGGGTGCCAATCTGACTGGGTGGTCCATAGAAAACGGGCCGGCCAGGTCCGGAACGACCAAAAGTTTGCAAATGGCCTGGTCCGGCCCGTGAGAACTCCGCCTGAGCGTAAGGAGCTTACGGTACTTCCTTTGGTTCTTTAGGTCAAAATCGTTAAAAAACGTGAGTGTTGGGTTACAGTAATGCATCTTTTCCCTTAAAATTTTAAATTCTTCAGATCTGGCAGCGGAAGAACCTTGACCTGGACGTGTGCAAGGACGAATGGCAGCCGGTGTGCAGCTACACTGCACAGGACACGAGGTGGCCCTTCTTCACCGTCTCCTGGAACAAAGTGACCGGAGTGATCGCCGTCGGCTGTGGAGACTACACTATTAGGTTGGTTTTTTCTCAATGTTTGTGTTTCAGAACCATACTTTTCAGATTTTTCACTGTAAACGGGCTAGGCGAAAGCACTACGATCAGTCCCGATCTCGTCTTGGATGGCGCACATGGAGGTAGGGGTTTATTTTGGAGAGAAAAAATTGATTATTTTACCATACACGGAATTTTTTTAACATTCCCGGCGAAATTGGTAGGCTCCACATAGTTTTAGATTAGTGTACTAGAGAAGCGGGCCAGCCCGGTCGGCCCGTTCACCCTGGACCACCCAGTCAGATAGCCACCCCGGCCGGTGACATTCTTTTTTGTACGACTAATATTGGCTTATAAGTTAGTACCAAATATTATTGAATTATTTAAATCATTTTAAAAATTATTGCACCGATTTTTACGAATTTTATAATTTTATTGTTCATACCCGGGCCAACCGGGCTGGGCATCTCCGCCTTTTCCGACAAGTTATCCCGATAACAAAATGTTATCCGAATTTTACCGCGACAATTTATCCGAACCTCGACAGTTTATCCGGTCGGATAGACGACAAGTTATCCTGCCAAACCGACATGTTATCCGCTCTACCCGCGGACATTTAAAGACATTTTTCGCCTTTTTTTACCGTAACACCGTCTTTAAGTATAGTATTCATATGTTTTCGTGAATATCAATAAGCTAATTTCACTCATAGATCACTAGGTTCAAATGATTTTCCCACAATTTTATTTTTCATCGTGGTTTAATTTTTCATCACAATTTAGATGACTCTACCGATATCGTAGTTTCACTTATTTCAACAGCTTTTTTTTCATTCGCGCAATATTTTTAAGCCGATTTTTTTCTCTCGTAAAGGCAGCTATGAAAACTGTGTCTGTAACTCTTTTTCATTCATATGAACACTATTCAGTGCGTGAATACTATGCCAAATTACACAACTAATAACGAAAAAAAAACATTATCCTTGTGGTTCCGTTGAAAATATATGTTTTTGTTTTGCAAATTTGAAAAAAAAAATAAAATGATTGCGCTAAAGCTAGCAGAGAAGAAAATAATGGCAGAAAAAAACATTTTTAAGCCAAAATTGTTCAGTTTTCTGTAATTACTCACTTTCGTGTGAAGTTCCAGAAAAGTGGTATAAACTACCTTTTATTTCTCCCCCCCCCCCCCCCCCTAGAAATTGGTGTCATAACTTTAACCGCAGCTTGAAATAAGCCCAGAAACAATTTAAATCTCTTATTTTACGCATAGTTACCGAACACTGTCGTATCGGATAACTTGTCGGGGTCCGAATAACTTGTCGCGCGGATAACTTGTCGTTTCGACCGGATAATCTGTCGGTTATCCGGTCCGGATAACATGTCGTGGAATCCTTTGGATAACCCCCTCTCATAACATGTCGTGGAATCCTTTGGATAACCCCCCCCCCCCCCCGTTCAATTATGATTCCATACGAGAAATAATGGCAGAAAAAAACATTTTTAAGCCAAAATTGTTCAGTTTTCTGTAATTACTCACTTTCGTGTGAAGTTCCAGAAAAGTGGTATAAACTACCTTTTATTTCTCCCCCCCCCCCTAGAAATTGGTGTCATAACTTTAACCGCAGCTTGAAATAAGCCCAGAAACAATTTAAATCTCTTATTTTACGCATAGTTACCGAACACTGTCGTATCGGATAACTTGTCGGGGTCCGAATAACTTGTCGCGCGGATAACTTGTCGTTTCGACCGGATAATCTGTCGGTTATCCGGTCCGGATAACATGTCGTGGAATCCTTTGGATAACCCCCCCCCCCCCCGTTCAATTATGATTCCATACGAGAAATTCAGATAAACCCCCGTTCTTATAATAAAAGGTGTAAGAGTGATTACTGAGCAATGGGAATGGGGGCTTAACTGAATTAGATGTGTTTATCTGAATTAGCTTGTGCCTGAAGTGGGGGGCTTAACTGAATGTTAGATGGGGGGCCTAATCGAGCGGGTATTTGGGGGAGGGGGGTAGAGAGAGAGAGAGACTCAACTTATATTTTCCTTCAGGCGACGTGAACTGCGTGGCGTGGTGTCCCTCGGACCCGTCGGTCCTCGCGTCCTGCAGCGATGACTCTTCCATCAAGCTCTGGCAGATAGACCTTTAAACCCTCTGTGATTGTGACTTGCCGCCCCTCATGTTGTTACCTTGTTGTGCCTTAGAGATCTATAGCCTTTATTTTGCGGAATAAATAAATATATTTAAGAACACTTGGATGCGAAAAAAAAGAGAAAAAAACTACGTGGAAATGTGTGGGTGGGACTCAACACGCATGGAGTGATAAGCTCTGATTAGTAACAAAATGGGGTGCAAGGGGGAACCCAGGGTAAGTTCCCTCAACGAAGCAGTTCAGGAGCCACACGGGACACGGTTGAGCGCATCTCCTCCACGCAGTTGTCCGAGTCGCGGAGGGTCAGCAGCTGGGCCCTGTCGTAGCGCTGATGGGGTTCGAGCGGCTGCTGGAATTCAGGGAATTTTACAAAACAGCTTCTGTATAAGGGAGGGGGCACCCATATTTGATGGAAAGTTTACTTACAAAAAGAGATTTTTTTCAACGAAGAAAAAACATTTGTTTTCCGGGTAAGCTGAACCTTTATTACAAGTTTCCTAGTTCCCCGTCGCGTTCCAAAGTTTCGCTGTGTTGCGTACTTTGTTTTTAGTTACACGGCATATTTTGAAAACGGCATGTTCGCTTTGAAACATATTTCTACGATGTTTTTGTCATAAAAAATGATTTTAATGTTTTGTTTCTATAAATTAGAAAGGATTTAAATGCGATGTATTTAGTTACTGAAAATTAGCCACAGTAGAAAGAGAAGTTAAGTAGCTGTAGTGTAATGAAAAATAGAGTACGCAATACAGCAAATTGGGACTCTGACTAGGATTGGCGGGGACTTTTGGTTCTTTTATTTATATGGTTATTATGTTTTTTATAGTCTTGAGAGTATGGGTTTTCCAATGTTTCACGTTTTCGATATACGTATTTTTTTCATCAAATTAATGGTCTATATAGCTGCCGCCAAATTGAAATCATGCCAAGAAAATTAGAATGTCATAGTGATCCTCTGTTGACGTTAAAGTTCGTAGTCTAATCAGTCGTCGACAGAGCATGCTTTGCACATTTCCGCAATTAGCATATGATTTCATTTTGGCTACAGCTATATATGGGGCGTGGCCTATTTTTGCACTATTAAGTTGCCTAGGAGTATACGTAACTATGTCACTAATATTGCCGTTGAAACTTAGCTAATCCATAACTTTATGCCCTAGGGGCACAAATGCAAGCCCTAAACTTCGGCAAGGAACGTTACGGTGTTAATTAATCTACGCCTAGACCCCAGCTTTTACTTCAAAGTAAAACCCCATAATTTTGGAATCTTTAAGAGTCACTGGCCGAAATAATTGGGTCTTAATGTTAATACGACTTTTATTCGAGTGCCTTAGGGCTTTAGCGTTTCAAATTTACACCCTTAATGTGCTATCTTTATACCCAATTTGCATTAGGAATTTAAGGCAGCTACTAACTTAAACCTTAAAAAGTCTAAACTATAAGTAGTAATTTGGGGTCTTTTTCTCCCTTTTCTCGACCAACGGTAACGATTGCATCCACTTATTTGGCAGCTGACCAAAAGCATTTTTTACACATGTTAATGTAAAATAAGAGAATGGGCTAAGCTCAAATTATTATTTTATAGAAGTATAGCAGTTTTTAAGGCAAAGCGGTTAAGATTATAATTTGCGGGGAGCCCACGGCACACTGACCGACCAGTTGACGGGAGCAGGCTGCACAATCTCTGGCTCGGCGAGGTTGGGAGTAGAGCCGTGGAAGGAACGAGACGTCTGAACATAAGGTAAATCACTTAAGGCCTTAAGAAGCATTACCTTAAGAGTGGACTGCTGGGGCTGACTGTTCTGAAGGGGCATACTCTTCCTACGCTCTTTCTTCTTCTCCCTTTCCTCGGCCGAGGGGCGTGCTCTTACACGGAGGTACTCCGATAGAGCTGCCTGGGCAGCCTAAATTTTGATTCAGGAAAGTTTTAGAGGGAGAGAGAGATAGAGTGAGAAAGAGAGAGAGAGAGAGAGAGAGAGAGAGAGAGAGAGAGAGAGAGAAACTGACCTGGAGGACTTGGGGATCTGAACAACAGAGTTTCAGCATGCCGTCTTGGGTGGTCTCGATGCTGATGTCATTCTCGTCTTCTTCCTCCTCGGTGGGGATGGGAGCAGCAGGGGCGGATTCGGGGGTGGGATCGGCCTAAAAAGATAGATATGAGAGATAGAGAGAGATAGAGAGAGATAGAGAAACAGAGACAGAGATAGAGACAGAGACAGAGACAGAGACAGAGACAGAGACAGAGACAGAGACAGAGACAGAGACAGAGACAGAGACAGAGACAGAGACAGAGACAGAGACAGAGACAGAGACAGAGACAGAGACAGAGACAGAGACAGAGACAGAGACAGAGACAGAGAGCGAGAGCCAGAGTGGAAGAGGCAAAAACCGTGTAAGACAGACAGAGATATAATGAGGGAGACATTTGAGAACAGGTACAAAGTGAGCGAAGCATAGACAGTCTGAGAAATAGAGACATAATGAGAGAGAGAGAGAGAGAGAGAGAGAGAGAGAGAGAGAGAGAGATCCTCACCCTCAAGGGACTCATGTTGCGACGGATCGTATCAATTATGAGATCCTTCGCACGTTCAATCTCCTCCGCCGTGCTGGCAGTAATAGTCAATGTCCTCTCCTTACTCTTAGGGTCAACCTAAAAAAAGTTCGTTCTTATAGAAAAATCATAGAAAAAACCCACCTTCTGAAAGCTGATAACCGTATTGGTGAGTTGTTCCACCAACGCGACTCTCCTGCCCTTCACTCCCATGATCTTTCCACTATCACTGTTGCGAATGATCATCTCATGTCTCAGCTGCATTGTCTTTGTAGCCACTCTCTTGATGCTCCTCTGCCTCATAAGTAACTGTGCAGCTGCGTCGTTGGGTAGCATCTGTTGGGGGAGGAATGGATTGGGAGGGACCATTCCAGTGGGAAGGATCGGTGGCATCCAGCCGCCGGCGGCCGGGATGAGGTAGAAGCCACCCGGGTTGTGAGGAGCCTGCACAGGAGCCGCTCCGAGATCCTGGTGCATAAAGAGAGGGTTCTGGGGAAGAAACTGAGGAGATTGGAGAGGAGGGAGAGGGGCCGGATCTGGCTCTGAAAGTGAGATGTTTCGGTAACATTGAGGGAATTACGTTGCTCCGGCCTATTTACGTAATACTGGGTGTGGGCGAGGTTGCTTCGCCAGTGCATTGCTCGCAGCTCAACGAGTTCCATGATTTTGAGTCTAAAAGTGGATTTTCTTTCTGTCTCTCTGTATCTCTGTATCTCTGTCTCTCTGTCTCTCTGTCTCTCTGTCTCTCTGTCTCTCTGTCTCTCTGTCTCTCTGTCTCTCTGTCCCTCTGTCTCTCTGTCTCTCTGTCACTCTGTCTCTGTCTCTGTCTCTGTCTCTCTGTCTCTCTGTCTCTCTGTCTCTCTGTCTCTCTGTCTCTCTGTCTTTCTGTCTCTCTGTCTCTCTGTCTCTCTGTCTCTCTGTCTCTCTGTCTCTCTGTCACTCTGTCTCTGTCTCTCTGTCTCTCTGTCTCTCTGTCTCTCTGTCTCTCTGTCTCTCTGTCTCTCTGTCACTCTGTCTCTGTCTCTCTGTCTCTCTGTCTCTCTGTCTCTCTGTCTCTCTGTCTCTCTGTCTCTCTGTCTCTCTGTCTCTCTGTCTCTCTGTCTTTCTGTCTTTTTGTCTCTCTGTTTCTCTGTCTTTCTGTCTCTCTGTCTCTCTGTCTCTCTGTCTCTCTGTCTCTCTGTCACTCTGTCTCTGTCTCTCTGTCTCTCTGTCTCTCTGTCTTTCTGTCTCTCTGTCTCTCTGTCTCTCTGTCTCTCTGTCACTCTGTCTCTGTCTCTCTGTCTCTCTGTCTCTCTGTCTCTCTGTCTCTCTGTCACTCTGTCTCTGTCTCTCTGTCTCTCTGTCTCTCTGTCTCTCTGTCTCTCTGTCTCTCTGTCTCTCTGTCTCTCTGTCACTCTGTCTCTGTCTCTCTGTCTCTCTGTCTCTCTGTCACTCTGTCTCTGTCTCTCTGTCTCTCTGTCTCTCTGTCTCTCTGTCTCTCTGTCTCTCTGTCTCTCTGTCTCTCTGTCTCTCTGTCTCTCTGTCTCTCTGTCTTTCTGTCTTTTTGTCTCTCTGTTTCTCTGTCTCCTAACCCACCTGCAAGGAGTACCCAACTGTCCATTATCTCTGCAGCAAGCTTGTCTCAAAGAAACGAACACCTTGTTCAATTCATCTAAAATTCTAAACTCTCTTTGAAAAGTACACTCTCTAGCACTTGACGTCACCAAAGGATCGCGTTTCCGCGCATTCAAACACTTGTCGCGCGGGAAAACATTACATGCCATCGGGATTCAGGGACACTTCCTGGAGGCCAAAGATATGTTTTCAACGGTTTTACAGAGTCACACATTTGAACACGTTTTAGAGCTGTCTGAGTGAGACAAAAGCAATTGAACCAACTTTTATGTGTGTTTTCGAGCAGTTGTCCACTGGTCTTGAGCTGGGCACACAAGGCGAAGACGGTGTTCGCCAGCTGCGCCGTGAACTGGCCGTTCTTCACCATAGTGTTAACCGTGTTCATCAGCTGCAGCTGCTGTTCTGAAATGAAGTTAACTGTTTTTACAGAAAATCAGACTTTGGAGTTCGAAGTTTGGACGATAACTAGGAAATCCTATTATTAGAATGTTTGTCCGACACGTCGAAAAGTCAAGTGTTGAGGAGTTGCAATGAGGAGTGGGAAAGAAGGAAAAGTGGATGCGCTAATAATTGCAAACAGCTGTTGTGTGTGTGTGTGTGTGTGTGCGTGTGTGTGTGCGTGTGTGTGTGTTTGTGTGTGTATGTGTGTGTGAGTGAGTGAGTAAAAGTGTGTGCGTGGGAACATATACGAATGTGGATAGTGAGTATGTGCACGTGTGCGACTGTGAAGAGTGAAAGTGTGCGCTTGTGCATGTATACCAATGTGACGAGGGAAATTATGCGCGTGTGCACGTATGCGAGTGTGAAGAGTGATTGTGTGTTCGTTTGCACGCGTGCAAGTGTGAAGAGTGAAAGTGTGAATGTGGGCACGTGTGCACGTGTGCAAGTGTGAAAAGTGAAATTGTGAAATTTTACACGTGTGCGAGTGTGAAGAATGAATGTGTGCACGTGTGCACGTGTGCAAGTGTAAAGAGTGGGTGTTTGAGCGTGTGCACGTGTGCGAGTGGAAAGAGTGAATATGTTCATGTGTGCGAATGTGAATGTGTGCACCTGCAAGTGCTCAGGTGTCAAACGGTGGCCGATTGAGCCCACCACCGTGTTCGAATCCATTGCGGCGCCAAATATAATTGCAAATTCATAATTAAAGCAAAGAAAAAAGCATTTTTGTACACTTGTCTTGCCTTGGTTTTAAAAAACACACACAATGACCCCTTTGCGAAAAAGCCCCTGGCGCAGAAAGAATGGCTTTCTTGTAAACGAATTCGCCCCTAATTGTGCCGGTTATCTACAGTTTTCATTTTCGATGTTTAAATTGCTGTAGTTTTGTTAATATATCATTAAAAACTCGTATCTTATAACTATTTATCCAAATGTGCGACTGCGTACTTGCATTTCCCCCCAAAACCGACAGCGAAGGCAGGGGGTGCGTGGTTATAAACGCATAGCGCCGTGGTAGTGATTGTGCTACCGTGGCCGAGTGGTCTAAGGCGCGTGCTACGAAATCATTTTTTTTGCCGAGGGTTGATGGTTCGACTCCTTTGGGTTGAAATTAGTACTAGCCGGCATTGATAGGTTACTGTACCCCAATTTTGATATGTTTTCGTTCTAAAATTCGCTGTTCCATTTTGATTCCTATCCCCAGCCCTGCCTCCCGTACCCAAATATTTGTGCTGTTACTGTTTCCGTTCAGCCGCCTCCCGCTCGTTCCCTAATTCCGGATGATCAAGGCGATTAGAGGCTTGTCTCCGGTCGTGTCGACCCTGTTTTGATTGAATTTCCGCTGCTGCCTCTTCGCCTGTTTGCCGATATGCGCCGGTCAAACAGACTTACAAGTGTCTCCCTCGCACAGCCGTATCATCTCACCGACAATCACGAGGAAAGTGATACGCACTTTGTTCGATGATGAGCACGGAGGGTCGAGAAGCACTCGAGAGAACCACAGTAGTTTGAAACAATCTATCGATCTACAATCGAGATACAGTCGATAGGAAAGCCTTACGAAAACGTTTTTAGCCTTAGATTTGGCATAAAATTGGTCTTTAACCTCCCTAGGGACCAGATAAGTTATTTTGAAACTTTTACCTAATTATCGACTTTTTGACCTGGGTTACGGTAGACTACTGTAGTTTTTAAAAATTGGTTAAATTCGATGAAATTAGGGTTTATTTGGGACGATTTACGGCGAAAAGGTCAAATATAACACTCAAACAGCGAAAATTTCGTGTACTTCCATGAAAGATTCGAAAAATTTCCTAAAAGATGAAAATTCGTGTTGCAAATAGCAGTTTTCCATAGTTTTTGGACTGTAAGCTCAAACCTCACTTAAAAAAGCACTGAATCGTTTAATTCAATGTGTTTTTGCGCAAATTTTTAAAAAATAAAGTCTAAAAAATTCGTTACCATTATGACGAAAACGCCTTGGAATCTGACATTTTCCATCGATTTGATCACGAAAAAATTCACTTTTGGTAGGTCAAAAACATTTTCGCTTACAAAATGCTGTAAATCTCTGAGTTATTGAAAAAATGAGTTCAAGTTTTGTACAATTTGAATCAATTTCAATAGAAATTTGGTTTTACCTACAAAAGGCAATTTTTTCCTAACCAAAAATAGAAAAATTCAGCTTCCGATTTTCATCGTAGTAATTTTTTGTGAAATTTCAAAAAACTTAAAATTCTTTATTTCATTGTTGTTTTTGCCTAATTTTCGCGTTTTATGTCGGAAAATTGGAAAATCTAAAATTTAAAATGCAAAATTTCACTCTTTCTATGATTTAGAAGTCCATCGCACAACATTTTCGCTATTATTTGGTTAGATTTGACCTATCCACGGCAGAATCTCTAAAGTAAACAATACTTTTACTGTTTTCAACTATTTTTTAGTACGCAATACAAAGTGAGGCCGAAAATTCTAGTACGTAACATGGGCTGTGATATACGCAATGCGGTTTTTCACGGAAAACTTTAGTACGCAAAAGGGCGTGAGAAGGAACATCCTAGTACGCAATATGACGTGTTACGGCATATTCGTGTCCGCAATACGGCGTGAGACCGAAAATTCTAGTACACAATACGGCATATTATGGAAAATCTTAGTGAATCTACCGTAACCCAGGTCAAAATATGATATCGAACTTTTCATTTCATAATGGTAAATATGGGTTTTAAGAAAGTTAAATACCGGTTTTGGGTCATTTTCAAGACTGTCGTTTCTTTTCTTTCAACTTTTAACAAACTCCCGTTCCCAAACACATCAAAAACCCTTTTACACCGCGTGAATCAGCCGAAGAAGCACGGATTTCCGTCTGGTCGGCCTGCGAGAGGGCACGCTGTAACTCTGCGGCCGATATGACGGCGGACAACAGCTGATTGAGCCATCGGAAATCGGAAACCGATGGCCGAGGCTCGTTTTTCACCCCCGACGAACGTTTAACAACGGAAAGTGGCCCTTGCAAGAAAGCGACACGGGTGCACTTTTACGAGCATGTTAACATGGACTGGAACACTGAAAATGTCGCCAAGAATTGTGATTTAACAAAATTATGAACGACAGATTTCAATCAATGCAATTAGCGGGGGGGGGGGTTGAAAAATGCTCTGACTGGGACCCAAGTACGCAATACGACGTGCCACGGAAACCCTTGTACGCAACGTAGCGTGTTGCGGAAAATCCTAGTACGCAATACGAAGTGAGGCGGAAAATCCTACAGTTAGCACCCAATAACGCATTTCACGGAAAATTTTAGTACGCAATTCGGCGTAAGACGGAAAATCAGTGTCCGCAAAACGGCTGAATTCTAGTACGCCGTGCGATTTGCTACTGAAAAATACAGTACGCAATATGGCGTGTTACCTAAAATAAAAGTATTTAATACGGCGTGTCACGGAAAATCCTAATGAGCAATTTGGCGTGTGACAATTATTTTTCCACCAAAATCTTGTATTAAACACTAAAGCATTTTGAAACCTCGGATTGTCTGCTTCTCTCAATTAGGTCACTCTCTCGCGTACATGAATTGCCTTCACATACCTCAAGAATACGCAAAATTGCGTTCACTTCAAAATTCAAACCTTTCTCTCCTTCTAAATGGATACTGTAACGGTTAAGAACTAAACGAATGCATTCAATATTAATAAAACTATCTACACTAACAAAATTTACATGAATTTCATTAAAAATCGATATCGACTGATTGGAAAACAACCCTTTCTTCATGCCCACCCGCCTGTTGGTCATTTTGCGAAAAGTGGGAAAAGTCACTCGACAAAATCAATAATCCGCGCGGTAAGCCGATTACTCAACGGAAATCTGGATCTACATTTCAAAATATTAACTTTACTAAGTGGAATTGGGTTACGGTATTGATCCAAGATACGCAGTTGAGCATAAATTGAAAATTTGATTTTTCTGTAAACGGGGGTTGAAGCTTAAAATGGCTTCTATCCGTCTCAGTGGGCTCAATTGTTTAAAAAGTGAGTTGCTTTCTTGAAAAGACATTTTTTCGATTTTTGGAGGGGTTTTACCCATTTTTGCATCAAAATCCATAAAAATGGACGTACCTGTGGTCATTGGTGC
This sequence comes from Oscheius myriophilus, assembly GCA_964057215.1. Lineage (NCBI taxonomy): Eukaryota > Metazoa > Nematoda > Chromadorea > Rhabditida > Rhabditidae > Oscheius > Oscheius myriophilus. The sequence continues at coordinate 1,871,323 of OZ059902.1, read as the reverse complement.
GGTGCGTGTGGTGCGTGCGTCGTTCGCATCGAAGGAGTGACTAATCATGTCTTCTGGCGTCTTCTGGAGGTAAGATAGAGAGAGAAAGAGGGGTCGCCAAGGGTCGTTCGAGGTGGCCGCCGGCCGCAAACAGCCACCGCCGCGTTACAACACACGCCCCGCCCCTCGGCTTATGCTAATCAGCGCTTCTGACGCCCGCCGAACGCAAACGAGAGGCAGATTTAGAACTTTTTGGGGAAATTGATGGAAAATGAACACCGATGGGTGGATTCTATCGCAAAATGAATTATTTTCAGAATTACTCTCATTGAGGAAATACCAGAATGTAAATGTTCGTTGTCTCGTACGCGAGGGAGTGGCATAAAAAAGAGACGCAGTCAAATCGAGGGTTCAAATGGTATTTTTTACAAACATTTTCCGTCTCACGCTGTATTGCGTACTTTAGTTTTCCGTAACGCTTATATTGCACTTTGCAACAACGACTTATTGCTTATATTGCACTAACGCTTATAGTCTTCGCCAATTTTTCTTCTTGGCCGATTCGCAAATGTAACCCTGACGCAGTATTGCGTACGTATCTTAAAACACGGAATTTTCGTACGCAAATTTGCGTCTGGTGTCATTTGCGCAGAGCTAAGGGCGAAATTGGGCGAAGTTTTTCCGTAATACGCCGTACTGTGTACTAGAATTTTCCTTCTCACGCCATATTGCGTACTACTTACTACATTCCGTAACACGGCGTATTGCGTACTAGGATATTTCTTGACATACCGACTTGCGTACTAAAAATTTCTTTCTCAAGTCGCATTGCCTACTAAGTTTTTCCGGCTAATTTTTGCCCTAGGAAGGTTTTATACCAAATCTGAGCCGATTCTGAGACTATGACCTAATTTCTAAGAAAGTGAGCGCCTGCTCGACTTTCTCAGAAACGCTGTCTTAAAACGTCCATTTGGCCAACGATTTTAGCAGCTTAAGGTCACCTTAGGTCCAGTTAGTAGCCGCTTAGAGACAGACTTTGGCACACTGAAGCTGCATATGCCGCTAAAGACAATTAAGAGCAACTAAAGGCCGCTTACAGACTGTGTGAGGCCTACGGACCGGCCCGGGATGGCCAGCTCCAAAATGTCTCATAGTCTCCACAAATGAACAGAAAAACAACTTTACGTCATCTTTATTCGTGCGCAGAATAAAGAATTCTAAAAAAAGGACGAGAAGAACCACAATGAAATCAGAATTCGTACAAATGGCGAAAATGGAAAAGTGAGGTACTCCTGTATCAATGTAGATGAGGATTATCGAAAGCTTTCAAAATTTGTACGGCGAAACCGAGGAGGTGTTGGTATTGGCGTGAATTCCTGAATAGCCGCTTCGTTGAATTTTCCAATTACTTCTTTAATCTGGTTTGATGACCAAATCATGTGGTCTCCATCACTACGACGCTCCGAGAAAAACACCAAAAGTTCTTGTTTGCTCATTTTTCGGAGAATTTCCGTCTAAAAGTAAATTTGAGGAAAGGTTACAGTAGTTTTACCTACCTTTAAAGCATGCTGGCCAAGATTAACAGCTACTTCGAGAGAGTCTTTTGGGTTGAGAATTCGAATCTGATTATTACAAATGTCTCTGATGAGAGGGATGTCATATTTGTCCGCCGTTATGTAGAGAGAAATTAGTGTTTCGATTGGGAAGGGAAGGGCTGAAGGTAAATATTTTTAATCATACTGCCCACTCACTCACTCACTCACTCACTCACTCACTCACTCACTCACTCACTCACTCACTCACTCACTCACTCACTCACTCACTCACTCACTCACTCACTCACTCACTCACTCACTCACTCACTCACTCACTCACTCACTCACCCACTCACTCACTCACTCACTCACTCACTCACTCACTCACTCACTCACTCACTCACTCACTCACTCACTCACTCACTCACTCACTCACTCACTCACTCACTCACTCACTCACTCACTCACTCACTCACTCACTCACTCACTCACTCACTCACTCACTCACTCACTCACTCACTCACTCACTCACTCACTCACTCACTCACTCACTCACTCACTCACTCACTCACTCACTCACTCACTCACTCACTCACTCACTCACTCACTCACTCACTCACTCACTCACTCACTCACTCACTCACTCACTCACTCACTCACTCACTCACTCACTCACTCACTCACTCACTCACTCACTCACTCACTCACTCACTCACTCACTCACTCACTCACTCACTCACTCACTCACTCACACTCACTCACTCACTCACTCACTAACTCACTCACTCACTCACTCACTCACTCACTCACTCACTCACTCACTCACTCACTCACTCACTCACTCACTCACTCACTCACTCACTCACTCACTCACTCACTCACTCACTCACTCACTCACTCACTCACTCACTCACTCACTCACTCACTCACTCACTCACTCACTCACTCACTCACTCACTCACTCACTCACTAACTCACTCACTCACTCACTCACTCACTCACTCACTCACTCACTCACTCACTCACTCACTCACTCACACTCACTCACTAACTCACTCACTCACTCACTCACTCACTCACTCACTCACTCACTCACTCACTCACTCACTCACTCACTCACTCACTCACTCACTCACTCACTCACTCACTCACTCACTCACTCACTCACTCACTCACTCACTCACTCACTCACTCACTCACTCACCCACTCACTCACTCACTCACTCACTCACTCACTCACTCACCATTTTCCTGAACCCCATGCAGAATTCGCAGAACCTGCTTCATTATCTCATAGTCAACGTCAAGTTCAGCTTCTCCATTTTCCCTCTAGAAAGTAAATTAGCCAAATCGGCAGTTTTACCTCAGAAAAATCCGAATAAAACATTGCCTGGAATACCGCCGAGTACGTGGCGAGAAGCTGAAACATTAATCAAATGTTGATTCGTTTAAAAATTACCCCTTTGTTTACGTAAAGCAGCTTCCCATTCGAATTATTGGTTTTCAGTCGGATATCGGAAACTCCCCAGGGCCGATCGAAATCTATTGGGATTGTTGCCCTAAATTGAAAATGGTCTAGAAAATTGGCAAACTTTAAATACCTATGCTCTGAAAGTAGGTTTGTGGTCATTCCTACCAAGCGCAAAAGAGAAGAACTCGGTTGTTGGCGGTGATAAGAAGAGAAAAAGGGGGCAGTGAGTAATCTAGATAGCAAGAAATCGAAACCACGTGGCATTTTGGAATTTGCTTACAAAGTTTATTATCCATAGCTTGAAGGGAACATCAGGGATCTTTTTTCCACAATTGAACCCAACGACAGAATACAACAGTACGATTTCATAACGCTATTTTTTGCATCAGCAAAAACCATCCGCCCGGTAGTGGACCCGAACCCAGTACTGTGTGGTTAACAGCTCCCGGTACTAACCAGTCGGCTATGAGGTTGAGAGGTACTCCGCGCTGCGCGTTCCTAATGACCCGCGGCGGCCAGCGGCTTTCAACAACGTGCCCGCTGTTTACCGCTGGCAGGTTGTGAAAAAACGTCTGGAGCCCGTTGGGAAAAATAGATTTTGACTTTTGATTTGAAATTACGCCGTTTAGGAAAATGTAATTGAAATTGAAAAGTAGAAATGTAATTAACAAAGTTGAAAAAGGACCCTGATTTCCAAAAAAAAACGAATATTTCCAAAAAAGCTATCGCCAGAGTGAAATCCCGCCATCAACAGCTTCATTGCAGCTGACGAGACTCAGCAAAGATAGTATGTAAAATGTAGAGACGCCGACAAAAAAACCGCTTTCAACAGTTACAAATCATTTCATTCCAATAAACGCAAAATCACAGAAACTGTTAAATTACTGAAACCCGGGGAATTCCAAGCCTTTGTTGAGGCAGTAAGCTCTTTGGGTCACTCCATCGTTGCTACTGCATCTGGTGTAGTAGGGGTCGAAGCCAAGGCCTTCACAGCACGCGGGGACGTCTCTTGTTTTATCTCCACAGTGCCAGTCACAAGCCTCAGTGCGGACCCAGGGGGGGGGGGCTGTGGTGGTGTCAGTCGAACCGA